>LRSR01014093.1:0-30246 GCA_001579985.1 Hypsibius dujardini
GCAGCCCAAGCAGAACGCGGTATGTTAAATTTATTTATATGTCCGAGTATTTCACGTTTTGATGCCCCCTTTACAAATGTTTGTTCTAGCTCGATTACGAGACCTCGATTCCGGAGACCGGTCACCGCTTCCAACTCGCTCCCTGTTCAGCGGTCGCAAGCAGGACCAGGCGAAGCAGGACGACACGGATGAGGTGGTCTACCGACCGAGCAACCAACTGGCGCCACCGTCGCCCGGCGGAATGCCCCGCAAGAAATCAACGTCTAGTGGCCACACCCCCGTCACGGGAGACCTTCTTCTCCGGATGACGTATGAACGCTGCACCCTCACGCTGCAAGTCCTCAAGGCTAGGTCCCTCAAAGCGGCAGACAAATCCGGCTTCTCCGATCCCTACTGCAAGCTCAATCTTGTCCCTGCACGAGCGTAAGCCTTCTTTAACTATACTTATCACGGAATTTACTGTGAAATCGGGCATTTCACGATTTTTTTACAGGAACTTTATCGAACTTAAACTTAAACTTTTAAGCTTAACTTTTAGACTTTAAACTTTAAACTTTGACTCTAACTTTAACTTTAACTTTTAAACTTAACGTAAACGTTAACTTAACCTAACTTTAAATTAACTTAAACTTAACTTTAACTTTAAATTAAATTAAACTTTAACTTTTAAACTTAACGTAAACGTTAACTTAACCTAACTTTAAATTAACTTAAACTTAACTTTAACTTTAACTTTAACTTAACTTGACTTTTAGTTAATTTTAATTATACTTAACTTTTGCACTTTAACTTTTTGAACTTTACGTATAAACTTTACTGCTAAACTTAAGTAAAACTTTTCAACTTTTAACTTTGGAACTTTAAGTTTAAATTTTTGTCAGTGTTTCTTTCGGACTAGAGACAAAACTAAAAACTAAATTAAAAATAACAAAAGAAGCAATTGTTTCAGTCAACTTGATTTCAGTTGCCGATTTCAGTCATTTTTATTTTTATTTCTAAGTAATCAGAATTTTAGGAAAAAGTTGTTAACCATTTTTAGTTTTCACTTTCAAATCTTTAGTGATTATAAATTTTTCTTCTATTTGTTTTTAAAAATCAAGTAGGCTAAAACAAAAATTTAGTGACTTAAAGTTTCAGTTAAGTTTTTCTCATTTTTTTTATCCCAAGTCTAAATTAGTAAAGCGAAAATTGCTATCGTGGAATTGTGATGAGAAATTTTTGAATAAAGAGTCGAAGAATTTCAGAACCTATCGTGTGCCTCTTCAGATTGGTTTTTTCACCTTTCGATAAGAAATAGAAATGCCTGATTTCAGGAGAAGCCCACAACACGAACGAATTCATGCATTTGAGTTCTAATGTATTTCTCTTTTCTTTGCAGGAATGAGTACAAATTCAGGACCAAATGTATCACGCAGACGCTCAATCCGGAGTGGAAGGAAACTTTCTCGTTTCAAAGCATCGATCCCAATGAGATCCATCATAAGTCGATCGAGATAACGGTCTGGGACTGGGATCGCTTGTCGGCGGATGATTTCTTGGGCGAAGTCATTGTCGATTTAACCGGTAAGAAAATATCTAAAATGTACACACGTGGAAAAACCTCAGGCCGACCAAATTAAAGCCACATTTTTACCGGCGCTTAGCAAAATGGGGTGGTCGGAGTTTGAGCCACTTTGGCCATGGGGTGGTCGAAGTTCGAGCCATTTTGGCCATGGGGTGGTCGGATTTCGAGCCATTTTGGCCATGGGGTGGTCGGAGTTCGAGCCATTTTGGCCATGGGGTGGTCGGAGTTTGAGCCTTTTTTCTCAATGCGGCCAAAATGGCTCGAACTCCGACTACCCCATTTTTGCTGGGCGCCGGTAAAAATTTGGCATTAATTCGGTCGGCTCGAGGTTTTTGCCACGTGTGTATTACGATAAGAAAAGGTTGAAATTTACAATTTTTGCGTTTAGATCCGATTCATTTGGACGGCACCAAACGGTGGTATCCTCTCGGAGAGCGACGTCCCGGAGCCGTTGATGAGTGATTGGGAATCCATTTTATGGAAAACTAAACTCGAAAATCCCCGAATGAATTTGTGCGAATTCAGTTCCCTTTTTTAATGTTCTTGTCACTTTTGTATACGTGGCATCTGACTGCCCCAACACTGCCAGAATTTAGAAGTCTTCATGTCAAGCTGAATCCCCCCAATAATGCTCATGTGGTTTTCGACTTTTCATGTTCTGTAAATTGATTGTTTCTGGATATCCTTTATGCATGTAAATACAGAGGCTTACGCTAGCCAAACTGGAACAGTTCGGTAAAACCAATTTACTGAGCACTTGCACCATTTGGAAATCCATAAAAAATGTTCTATCTGTAAGCCGTGGTTTTCGCCCACCATACGAGTTTGAACACACAAATCGACACTAATCTTTGACCACTCCCGTCTCATTGCCCGCATTAAACCAGCAAGATGTGGTTTTCGACTTTTCATGTTCTGCAAATTATCTGTTTCTAGATATCCGCTATGCATGTAAATATATCCCGTTTTTTTGCCTGCCTTTAAAGTACATTGTAACACATTGTATGCGCGATTTGATGCTCTAAATATATAAATAAAAAATATTTAACTTAATTTAGACTTGCTCTTCATATTCGTTTTGTTTTCAACTTTAATTAAGTTTTGTCATTCTTTCATTTTTCCCGCCAGGTATAAAAAAAATCACAAAATCCTTGCCAGACTTATTGAGAAACAACTGCGATACGACGGATATTATTAAAAAATTGTTAATACAAAATTGGACTGTCTATACGAAGTCCTTCTTCACGTCGTCTATGGTGCTGTACGGATTGAGCGGATCCGGGGCGCGGTCGTCGCGGAGGCGATACGGCAAGCCGTGCGCGCCGGCGGATGAGTAGTTGTCGTACCGCGGAAGCGTCAGCAGTTTCTCGTGAAAACCGTGAAGAAAATACATTCCGCATTCCAAGACAGTTGCGGATGGGTTGAAGAGTTCAATTCGTGTCTGGCGACGTTCGTAATATTCCGGGTGCTCCTCCAGTTCGTCCAGATTGGCCAGGGTGTTGTCGTCGACTTCGTAGACTTCTCCTTGAACTCTCTGAGGAGAAGAAATTGGAATTGTAAAAGAGCGTACTCGTATTGTTCAGCTGATGGTCCGGACGCTCGAACACTTCTATTTTACTGCGCTATAATTCTACAGCTACTGTTCCAAGTACAGCAGTAAAGAGATTTCGCCCGCCAACATAAAGTCTCGAATAGACATAAACAGAATGTTTTGGCTACGCGCCCTACCGTTTTCCGTTGCTCTCTTGGTTTCCCGAATACAACTTGCATAGATTTCCCATTTCTACACAAGTTCTATACGAGTTCGACATTGTGGGATCTTTTGAGCCGTTTTTGAGTTGTTTTAATTCCAGCAAGTTGCCAATTTTAATTTTAAAATATTTTGAACTCGGACGAATCTTTCCAATTAATCGAAAGGTGTTTTGGTAATCTGAAAATGAACGAATCTGTCGTAGAAAAATTAAGACCCATTTCCTTTATCCCTCACTGTGCTCCCCAGGCTTTTTTCGTCTAAATTAGAGCTATTTTTCTGAAGTCACTTTTCGAAAACAGATATTCCTTTTGCATAGGAGGCATAGGGAGAAAACTAATTTAAATTCCATTTAAAATAGGTTTGAATTCCATTTAAAATAGATTTGAATTAAATTAAATTTTAATTTTAATTAATTTTTAAATAATTTTAATTTGGCAGAAGCTGAGTATAAATCATAATTAAAATCTTTGTCACAAACAATTTAGTAAATGTAAACCTTAACATTAATTTTAATTTCTTTCTGGTGAAAGTTTTAAATCAAATTTAATATTAATATTAACCACCTGCTTGAATTTAAACAAAAAAATCACTATCCAAAATTAGATTTAAATTAAACTTAAATTAAAATAATTTGGTTTAAAATAAAAAGCCTATTTTTGTTTTTGGGCATTTAAAATCATACTGTAAATTAATCTCAACAAAATTAGTTCACATTGATTTATATTTGAATCAATTATTTTTGGTTTCAAATTAAGTCATTCAAGTTGTTCGTAATTTAATTTCTAATATAATTTGTAATTCATGTGGTAAACAAAAAAGCCACGTGCCTCGTCTAGTCACGTGTCCATTTCAATAAAGCCAGGAATGAAGGATAAAACGACGTTTTAATCAACGGATGAATATAATTTAAATTCGATTCAAACCTGAAAAATGCATTGTAGAAGAATTGTTTACATTTGTAATTTAAATCATGTTACGTTAATTCAAAATTAGTTTTGAATTCGAACAAATCTAGTTTATTGCAATTTTTTTGTCTTACATTTCCCTGTCCGACAGCGTCCAGCACAAAGGGAATGTTGTAGCGGGACGCGATGACGAGCGGGAACCGTTCCACCGTCGCACCTTTCCCAATGAAGACCGCATCGTGTGGCGGCTGAAGGAATTCCTCGTGATTCGGCTCGCCGGCTTTCAACGTTCCGTATACAAACACCAGATGACGGCCCATTATTAATGGATTAATCAGTCGGCCCTCTTTAGAAAGGAAGGACGATTTGTATTCTTACAATAAACGGATGCTGAAAATTCGACCCTAAACTAAATAGAGTGAAGTCGAAAATTTGAACATTCAGGAAAGTGTTTCTTGTTTCACTCGTCGTGCGACGTCTCGCTTGCGATAGTAAAAGAGTTTGGTCTCGACACAAGCGCGATTCCGCGTGGTTGTTGGGTCCAAAAGTCAAGGAAACTGCCGCTGATGATTGTGCACTTTTCTAGACTTATTATCTATCATGACGTGGATTTCTTGTTTAGCTGTCTGTATGCTTGGGCAGCACGACCGCACTTTTATTATACTGTAGAATTCCGATTAACTGGCGCTATTGCGCAATCAGCTCAGTCGAAAGAAACCGGAACTGATTGATTGAAAAATAGCAGACCACAAGACTACACGCTGTTGATTGCTTGACTTTCAATGGTGTTTTTTCACTTTCGTTTTCTCTCTCTTCTCTTTGGCCGATTCATTGATTATTGCCAGTTTTTCTGCAAATTAAAAAACTTTTCTTGTCGCGAGAGTGAGGAAAAAAATCACCACGGCCACGAGGAGAAAAAGTCATTCTCGCTAAAAATTGTGTGAGAATCGGTCGATTGATTAAAGCATTTCAGGTTTTTGACCCGTCGGAACTAAATTACTGGGGGGGGGGGTTCAAGAATCAGCACCAGTTGATCGGAATTCTACAGTACAAATTTTAGTTCCCCAACTTGCCCAACCCTCTGCCTTTCCGTTCGTCGCCCATCTTCGTCTGTTCCTCAGTCGGTGCACCTATTTTCTTTTCTCTTTCTCACTGATCCATCAGGCTCTCCGTGGTCTGCTCTGCCGCCCACCCTTCGGTCGGTATGTCTGTCTATCCGTCAGCGCGTTTGCTCCTTAAGCACAAATTCCTTAAACTTCTTAAGAAAGAGGGTTTTTTTATTTACCGTAATGGCTGAACCTCCCGCATTGTTTTCAAGGCCGATTTTCCACAAAACACCAAATACAGCGCTTAAAATGCATTTTTTTAGATCAGAATAAGTCTAGTGTTCACTATGTTTTATTTGAAGGCCCTCGCGAATCACAGAGAAGAATAGGATCACGCGGCAGACGCGCTGAGGAATTTTCAGGGAGAACTTCCCCTTACGCTATCTTCAACTTTTCTCTGATTCTCAATTGCTGAAATTAACAACTTCTACCAGTCTGGTTCGGCTATTTGATGGGGCTAATTAACATACTTTATCAAATAGCAAAATAACAAAACTAAGAAAGTTATGACAAAAATAGCGCGTCTCATTTTGGCAGAAAAGGCATCGGGAATATCGCTGTTTTCTGGTCATCGGCGAGTTTGGCGTGTGTACAAGCGATTGATTGTTAAATGGAAGAATTTAATTTATTCCCGGAGAGTTCGGGAATGTTTTTTTTGGAGAGCAGCACGAGGATATTCTTCACGAAGAAGTCAGAATTCACTTTGGTGCGAGGAGGAACAAATCGGATGGTTGCAGGGTCTTTGGCGGAAATCCCAACGACAATATGACCCCTTTAGGTTAGTTTTGTCGGCATTATTTCAGCCAACTTTGGGGACTCTCCTTCCCTCAAAATGTATGGTAAATTCTCTTGTCACCGTTTACATGGGACATGTAACACCATACCTCATCAACTGACACAATTTAATTCCACTTGCCACGTTTAATGTGCTCCAAAAGGCGTGGAATCTTCAGCACCCGCTGCGCAACTTGCTTGTCGGACAGGTGGTGGGTCTTCGTCTTGCAGCGCTTCTTCCCAGCCAAACTCCTGGCAATAATCCACTGCAATGTGCCGTAAGAAAGTCCCAACTGTTGCATATTTGTCGGATAATAAAAGGATTGGGTCAAATGACGAGTTTTCCTACTTTCTTGATCGTTTCCGTCATGCGCACAGATGGCAGCATCTGGATCGTCAATTTTTTTGAAAGCTTCGCTGCTCCTTGCTGCTCCCTTTAAACCCCCTGATAACCTAGCTCACAGCAGATTTCCCCGCAGTTATGCCAACTCAAGAAGCCTCCCGCATTTTTACGGCACGAGTCGCCGTTTTGATATCTCATTAAAATGGCCCCTTTACTTCAGAATTAATTTGAGCAGCCATTTTGTAAATGAATAAATATCAGCTGATCGATTACTGTGTGTCTCTTTTACACCTGCACGCTGCATTGGTGAGATGGGTGTCGCAACGCCTCGTGTTTACGCAAAGTGGTGAAAACCGATCTGTCCAATTTGACTGGCTCAAGCTTCTGTATATATCCTGTTTTTTTGCCCCATTAAAATGTTAGTTTGGACTCACTCTTCATATTCTTTTTGTTTGAAATTTAGTTTATTTTTTGTCCTAGCCGAATGATTCTTTCGTTTTTCTCGCCGATCACGCTTTTAATGCATCGATGCGGAAAAAATTGCATTCTTCACTTTATTATCTCTCTAAAAATTGTGAAAAAAAATCAAATATGCTTGCCAGAATTATTAAAAAACAATTGTGATATAAAGAATATAATTGAAAAATTGTAAATGAAAAATTGAACTTTCTATTCGATGTCTTTCTTCACGTCGTCTATGGTGCTGTACGGATTGAGCGGATCCGAGACATGATCGTTGCGGAATTGAAACGGCAAGCCGTGCGCGCCGGCGGATGAGTAATTGTCGTACCGCGGAAGCGTCAGTAGTCTCTCGTGAAAACCGTGAAGAAAATACATTCCGCATTCCAAGACAGTTGCGGATGGGTTGAAGAGTTCAATTCGTGTCGGACGGCGTTTGTAATAATCCGGGTGCTTCTCCAGTTCGTCCAGATCGGCCAGGGTGTTGTCGTCGACTTCGTAAACTTCTCCTTGAATTCTCTGAGGAGAAGAAATTGGAATTGTAAAAGAACGTACTCGTATTGTTCTGCTGATGGTCCGGACGCTCGAACACTTCTATTTTACTGCGCTATAATTCTACAGCTACTGTTCCAAGTACAGCAATAGAGAGATTTCCCCACCAACATAAAGTCTCGAATAGACATAAACAGAATGTTTTGGCTCGCGCCCTACCGTTTTCCGTATGCTCTCTTGGTTTCCCGTATACAACTTTCAAAGATTTCTAATTTCTATGCAAGTTCTATACGAACTCGACTTTTTGGAATCTTTTGAGCTGTTTTCAAGTTGTTTTTGATTCCCACAAATTGCCAGTTTTAATTTTAAAATCTTTCGAGCGAATCTTTCCAATTAATCGGAAGGTGTTTTTGTAACCTGAAAATGAACTTTTTTGTCGTGGAAAGATCAGTATCCAGTTCCTTTATCCCTCACTGTATTCCTCTGCTTTTTTTGGGCTAAATAAAAACTATTTTGCTGTTTTCAACGCACTGAAAATTTTAGGTCTATGAAGGATATTTTATATTTTGGTTGTGGGGAATCAAATAAAATGGAAAACATCATGAAATTTTCAAAGTTGTCAAACATTCTTTTGGTTCTAAAAAATCAATCAATCAACGCTGAACCCAATGCGTTATCGTTATTCGGCGTTTTAGTGTCTTCACTGTACACATTGCACTTAACCGTCATCGGGAATGTTGTCCGAAGTAACAAAATTGTCAGAATACACTAAAAAGACTAAGAAGAAGATGAATAAAATAATTTCAGTTGGTGTGGGAGATGTATGTTATGTTATTTGGTATAATCAGTTTGAGAAAAGAGAAATTTCTTATGGATAAGGAACATACATAACGTTTGTCTTATGTTATATTCGACTGAGACATGTCGGTTTGCAAAATCTCTCTGATATCAGAAACATTTAAAACTTTTATTTATATTTCACTAGATAAATAAAAAATGTGTAATTTAAGTACCGACTTCATTTGGAAGAGTTCCCTTCACTGTAAATTAAAATCACTTGCCTAGCTTTGTGCTTCTTCTAGCCACGTCTTCATTTCAATAAAGCCAGTCATAAACGATAAACGACGTGTTAATTTAATTAATGGATGAAAATAATTTAAATTCAATACAGACCTGAAATATAAAAGATTGGTTGACATTTTTAATTCAGACTATGTTACGTTAGCTTTAAATTAGCTCATGCTCACGGCTTGATTTTTATACTAGTATGATCCCATTGAATTGAACTTTATTCGCAATATTAAACGCAATCACAAAATTATTTACTTTACAGCTACTTGCAGGTTACCTGCAAACTTTTGATTTGACGTATCGTGAGCCGCAAGACTACACATGTTACAAAGTTTTAATTTCTCTAAGCATAAACCGGCCAAAATCTGGTCGTAAATGCAAAGAAATAGACTGTACTCATTTGAAAAGTATATTTGAAAATTAAGTCTGCAATTCGGCACAGTGGAAACTGAAAACGGGTGAAAGACTGAATCAATCGAAGAAAACGACAACAAATCAAATTTCTGGGCAACGAATTTCGTAATGCGTATATTGCGTTGATTGATCGATAAGCCGCTTTGAAATTTCCACCAGTCAAACAACGTGTAGTCTTGTTCGTCAAATCACACCAAATCAAAATTTTGCAAGTAACTCACAAGTAGCTGTATGTTTTTTATGTATTCTAAGTAAATAAGGAATTGGCTGTGAAAATTCAGACAAATTTGAGCATACGTATTTTATTGCAGTTTTGTTTCTTACATTTCCCTGTCCGACAGCGTCCAGCACGAAGGGAATATTATAGCGGGACGCGATGACGAGCGGGAACCGTTCCACCGTCGCACCTTTCCCAATGAAGACCGCATCGTGTGGCGGCTGGAGGAAGTCGTGATTCGGCTCGCCGGCTTTCAACGTTCCGTATACAAACACCAGATGACGGCCCATTATTTATGGACTAATCAGTTAGCTCTCTTTAAAATGGAAGGACGATTTGTATTTTTACAATAAACGGATGCTGAAAATTCGACCCTGAACTAAATAGATTGAAATAAAAAATTTGAACAGTCAGAAAAGTGTTTCTTGCTTCACTCCTTGTGTGGTCTGCCTTGCGATAATAAAAGAGTTTGGCCTCGACACAAGCGCAATTCCGCGTGATTGTTGGGTCCAAAGTCGAGAAATTTGCCACCGATAACTTAAGCTGTCTGTGCTTGGCCAGCACGACCGCGTTTTTATTAGATCCATTTCAGTTTCTTCCCTCGCCCATCTCTCTGCCCTTCCATTCGTCGCTCATTTGTGTCTGTTCCTTGTCCGGCTGCTCCGTCTGCTACAGCAGGGGGAAAGTGAGCCACCACTCATTCTACAACGAATTTTCTTCTCTTTCGTTCTGAAAGAATCATAAAGGATCTGCATTGATTTAGCTTTTTTTACGTTTTTTTCCATCTTCTCCGGGAAGCACCAAATTGACTTTTTCTCCCTTTGAATTCGTATCAGTTATCGAAAATCGAACAGATCAGAACTTCTCATCGTTTCTCAAAGGTGCTCAAGTGTAGGGGGGAGGGTAGGGCAAAGGGACGAAGACGGGTAAAGACATTTGACACCCCATTTTTCTTATTATTTTCTCGACTTTTGGAGAGTAATGAGCTGTTTTATTACTTTGGCGTCGTCATTGTGTCTTCATCATAAGCTTTATAAGAAACCGCTGAATTCTTAGCAATTAATGTTTTTCAATTTTCGATCTATAAGCTCCTATGTCGAGGTGATCCTACTGAAAGACGAACGAATCCTTGCCCGGCAGAAAAGCATTATCGAACGCCGCTCTCGGGATCCCTTATGGCAGCAAACCCTTAGCTTCGAAGATCATCCCTCTCTTGACTACGCATCCCTGCAAGTGAATATCTGGGGCCAGTTTGGGCGGATGGAGAAAAAATTGTTCACGGGGGTGGCAATGATCTACCTGGACCAAATGGACTTGATTACAGTTGTCGTCGGTTGTTAGAAACTGTTTCAAAAATGACAGATTTCATCTCAATCTAAGGTCGCTATAAAAAGACTAATCCTGTACTTGGTTTTCAGTGTAGTGTTGTAGGGGGGGGGGTAGGGGGGATTAGCCCTTGCACCCCGAAACGGTTCAGTTGTTGTTGTCTAAACTCAAAACGAATTGGCCTTTGCCAATCAAGGACGTGTGGTACATATCTTGCTTCCCAAAAAAATCAAACGGGGGAAGCCATTTTGAGTGGCCATCAGAGGCTCGTTTAGGGTTCTTACAAGTCGGAACTAAGGTCCCTTGAGGGTAGGGCCTGGGGGTGGGCAAAGGGGCAAGATAATTTCTTTCAAGATTCGGCCCTTTGTCCTGTTTCCTCCCTGTAAGGACTCTAAACGAGCCTCTGTGTACCACAAATGGAAGATGTGGTTTGTTACCAATTTTCTTGGCGGAATCGTAAAGAAGACTTTATGAAAACGCATAGGTGACTTTAAATAGAAGTAAGTAAGTTTGCTGGGAAGAGCGGAGTATTTCCTTGTAAGTCCTCTCGAAATATCACATGGTCGTATTGCCAGTAGTTCCAGCCTCAAACGCCGCGACGACCTGTGCGGTGGTCTCACTCCGGCTGTACTGATCCAACATGAAGCAGCTGAACGTGAAGAGCAGCCCAACCGCCTACACGCGTCGTGGAAACATAAACCTCACTATTCATGACGTAAACCAGCGTAAACGACAATCCCCGAAGGATTGGTCCGACTTACATTAACGATCGTTCCACGATTAACGTAACCAAACACCGGCAGATCCGGTACGGCCTTTCTGGTACCGAAGCAGCTTGATTTCAGAGCTGACAGCAGTCGAACGAGCTCATTCCGTTCGATGAAAGCAGCGACAGGGCGGTGGTGCAGTGCCAACGGTTGTGGTTTGCCACTGCGGAGGCTGGATGATCTTTGCATGCTTCGGGTGCAGGGTGAACCGTTGATCAGGGACGATTTCAACATCTTCAGATTCTGCAGAGTTTCCTCATCCTGAACAAAACTAGTAGTAGTTTCTAGTAGACAATTATTTAGCGGAATACGGTAAAGATGACAACAATGTGCTTCAAGTTAATGCGATTTTGTTAAAGTAAGCCCACACACTCAACGAAAAATGTGTTCACATGTGTTAAATACAATTTTGGAACAAACGGGAGCCAACATTTAAATTTTTATTTTGTGAGTTATTTAAGGTCCAATTCGCGAACCAAATGAGGTTTCAAGTTGTCGACGTTAGACGGGACGGTTATTTACTGCAATAAAAAGACTAAAACCAAGACTGTTTAAATTTGAAATTACCTCATCGAACATTGCAATCAAGCCCCCAGCGACGCTCATACTGCTGACAATGTACAGGAGGATTGACACGGCATTGTGCAGGTACACGTAGGAGTCGGAGAAGAAGAGAAAGTCGCCCATCGTCGAAAACATCGCAATCATGTCTGAGAAGAGTATAAAGGTTAAAAAGCTTCCAATCTGTTGTTTGATCGTTCCGGCCAGGGTGATCGCCTCCTCCCGAGCATCCCAAGCCCTTTGAAGATCGGTGTAGCTCAACTGCTGCAACGGATCACGTACAACTTTGCCAAGAATGATTTTACAGTACCCTCCGAGGCCCTCCGCAAAGTGATGCAAGTACCCAGCTAGGTAACCCGAACACAAAAGTCGCGTGGCCTCGGTAAAGTTGCGAACGATAAAGATCACCATTTGTTCTTTCGGTAAAGTCACGCTGGGCCATAAGACGGTGGTAAAGGGTGGTTCCTTGTCACTGTCTGAAAAGATTCGAAGGAGTCGAAAACACGCCATCAGGACGAGATATGTGGCAAAGGTCACCAGGACTCGTCCAAAAACCTATAAGAAAGTACCAGATAAAGAGGGTCCTTTGATTCAAATTATTATTCGATGTACAATCTAAAACAACTTTTCGTTTATTTTGCTGTGGAATTATTTGGCTTTCATTTGGTTCATAAATGGTTCGATATTGCGATTATATTTCGTCTTCACTCATGCCCGTGATTATTCATGATTGAAGGGAGCAAATCACTCAGGAAACCAGTCGACAGCAATTTTTTTTGCCACAAAAAAAGGTATCTTTTTCCAAAACCAACAAAAAATATTAAATACTGGCAATCATAAATTCTGTCGAGAACAAAATTTTGCACTGGAAGACTTAAACTTAAATCCATGAATAACAAATTTTTGTCAACTGGTGTTGTCAACTTCGACTGTTTGATGTCTCAACATTTTCATCCTTTTTCCATTTCTTTGGTCACAAACCTTATTCCCTTTTTGTCGACGCTGTAAAATTTTCGTCTGCTCAATGGTCATTCTCGCGGTGGACACGATCGAAACAATGACAAAGGATTTCCACCAAAACATCCCCAGAATGACCAGCGTGGTGAAGGCCTTAATACTGTACTGAGACAAGTTAACTGCGTAAGCGATGTTGCCGTCAATCTCCATCGTCGCCAATTTCGTCACGGCGATCGTCACCTCGTAAAGCAACGAGAAGGCGCTGAAGGCCAAGAGGATGGCCACACGGAAGCCAGGATGACGAAAGGTCACTTTTGCTGTCGGGGATAAGAGCCCGAAACAGCTGAGAAGAGCCGTCACATAGTCACGTGATCTAGTCGACGTGTTGTGGGCATGCGATTGGGCCTTTCCCGTTATAATCCGAGCTGCCATTTTTCAACGATGTGAACAGCTGGTGAGAAATGAGAAGGAAACGGAGGAGATAAGAAAAGCCCAAACAGGTGTTTCAATGTGTCAAATATTGCACACACACGTGCTTTAAGGGATTGTAGTATGTTAGCACTTGAACCACAACAGCCTGTACAGTGTTTGAAAAGATTAAGTTTGAGCTGTCACTTCTGGAATTTCTGTTAATATAAGGAGGAAGCCGGAAGCCACTTCACCTTTACCAGGAATGGTGAGTTTGTCTGGTTTGAGGACTTTTTGTTGAGTAGCGCGTCATCATTGGTGACGCACGAACACCCGAACCTTGTACTTTGGGATGGACATACACGTACCGGGTTCGGGAATGCTTTTGAGACACATTTCGCCACGCCCACGCGCACAGAGTGTACACATTTAAGAATTAATGTTAACTCCAGCCTCTTAACTCCATCTATGGACTACAAAATGTGTGCGCATAGGTAGGTCCTAAAACTCGTCGCGGTCTTGCTCATGTAATATTTCGTGGACTCCCGTGGAAATTGTCCGTGGCCCAGCGCAGTAAGCAATATTATTATTTATTCACGTGGAACTTCAACAAACCGCTCTTGCGCACCATACTTCCTCTTATTAAAACATGAGAAACAGCTGTTGGTAAGGCCTGATATTAGACTCCCTCGAGCCGTTAACTCAACTCAATCACATTGTTGGTATTTTATGGACGGTCCAATCTCGATGACTCCTCAAATTTCATTCCCATTCATTTCATTCTAATTTTATTTTGTGACAGCAAAACACTTTAGAAGCAGAGTGATACCAAACTGGTTGCGAGCATGCAGCACACGGGGAAGCTATGTACTGCCAATTTTCCGTTTCGTTATTGTGGCGGGCTATCTAAAAGAGGTTTTGGTTTTCCGAAATGAATTATTTTTTTAATAGAAAATGATGGTGTGGCCTAGGTAATTATTGAGACCGGGCCTGCCATTGGTTATTGTCTGTCATTTTCGTTGTGCAAATTAAATTTCATTTTTTGGCCTGTAGCGGATGCTCAAATGGACAGGCGTTGTAGCAAAAAAAACTGAGGCAGCTGGATCAGAAGTGACCGAGAAATGACGGTCCTAAGTTTGTCTCAAAAGCATTCCCGAACCCGGTAGATCTTTCCCATCCGTGCATGGAGAGAGGATGTTGGGTGTGCTCTGCAAACACACTCGTGAGTCACCATGTGTGTTAGAGTTTGGGCCTTTGGGGATCTGGGCTAAGCAGTCCACATTTCTCGTAGTTGGTTATGTGACTTCACCATTTATCAGAGACAGTGCGGCTGTCAATAAAATTTGTAAAAAAATTCTGGCAGAAAAGGGGTTTCATAAAAATGTATCAGCAAGCAAGCGAAAAATTGAATCGTGTGTCTCAAAACCAAAACCTGATTGGTCTATTCGCATTTTTCAATTGGTGACAGCTTGGCTGCATTACCGCTGAGCCAAATACGATCAGCGAATTTTGGAAGTTCGAACTGGATGCTAAGCGGCTACAAAAGCGGCCCAAGCTCTACGGGAGCAGGCGAAGTCGGTGGCCTTGCATCATGACAGTGCTGCTGCGCGCACGGCGTTGATCACGGTCCGGTTCTTGCAAGACAATAACTACCAATTTATTCCTGCAGCGGATTGGCCCTCCAACTCCCCGGACTTGAGCCTGATGGATTATTTATTTTATGAGATTTTTAAGAGACGTTTGTGAAAACATAAGACCAAACATCTTGCTGGTTTAATGTGGGCAATGAGACGGGAGTGGTCAAAGATTAGTGTTGATTTGTGTGTTCGAACTCTTAAAACTTGGGAAAAACGAGTCCGTATGTTGGGCGAAAACCACGGCTTACAGATAGAGCATTTTTTATAGATTTTGAATAGTGCAAGTGCTCAATAAATTGGTTTGACCGAATTGTTCCAACTTGCCTCGCTCAAGCTTCTGTGTTACCTCCCACTGTTAGCCTTTCCAAAAAAACTGGTGAAATAGTTGTATCAACGCATCAGTTCTAGTACGTGTACGCTTGATCAAAGAAGGGATGTTTTATCAACACATGAAAACCGCCGTTAATGAGATTTATTTCGTTTTCAACTCGAAGTGCTAATCATTTAGTTTTCTGCAGGGCTTTTTAATGCGAACTACCATCACCGTCATTTACGATGCTTTATCTCTGCTCCCAATGAAACCAGTCAAGTTTGTTAAACTATCACGTCACCGCGGAGCCCGAGCGACCATAAAGTTTCAACCGCGCCTCCAGCTCGTATCGCTTTGTTGCCAACTCATCCCAAATGCATGAACTATACCCCCTTAAAAGTATTTGCTCTGCGTACACAGGGAATACACTTAAGGGAAGATGATGAATAATCCTATATACCAAAACAGTTGCCTATCAGTCATCCACCGAACTTCCTTTCACTTGACGATCAGTTTTCCATCTGGCCTTAAACATGGAGAGAGTTTTAACTTTTTCTGGCCTTCTCGTCACGGACAAGCAGCCCACCATCTTGCAACGCTACCGTGGACTCCTCATCATCACCCTTAGCATTCTGGGCTTCCTCTACGAATTCATAAACACCGTCAACAACGTGGCCTTCACGTCCAGCGCGCACAGCGGGACAATTTACCAGATTGCCGAAGCGGTCAACCTCTCCCAGTACCCCTTGAAGACCCTCACTACCATGTTGATCCTGGTGACCTTTTGGCGCAAGTCCCCCGCCATATTCCGCCTCACGGAGCAAACTAAAATGCTTCGGGAATTTTCGACGACACGTCCACGAACTGAAATTAAGGCAGCCATTTTCAGCAAAATTTCAGCGGCAGTGTTCCTCATCTTTTCTACCAATATTGCCATCATCATCGGGTATCGCGTCATCCGGATCCGCAACTCGGAAGTGTACCCGGGAATGTGGGCCATCGCCGCGTTCCCCTGGCCGAAGCTGAACCTGATGCAGGTGCAGTGCAAACCTTGATGTATATTTAACCCGTCACTGCGGGAGAGTACAAGAAGTGTCCCGAACAATCGAGCACTGTCTCTGTTATTCATTCCTTTGTGAGTCCTGTGTCGAATGTTCTCGAACATTCAACGTGCACTCTATTTTGACAATATCGAAGTATATTAGCGAAAATCTTGGTGTTAATGGGCAGTTCACTTTTAGCTTAAAAAGCAGTTTAATAGAGATTACTGAACATTCCGGTTCGTTATATATTAATAATAGGTGATAATCTAGAGAGTAAACCACTCCCACTCCCTTACACACAGGAGCAGATGATCAACTTTTTCATGCGCAATCTCACGGAAACGACCCGGATTCTCTGTTCGGGTTATTTGGCCGGTTTGATCTACAAATTCCGGATGGGTTCAGCCAGCGACTGCCACCGACTGCTGTGCTCTCAATCTTCCGATGAAAAGCAGATGACGCAGTTTGCCGTTCAGCGCGCATGGAACAACAGGGAAGAGGCCCTCGAATTGGCGGGTCAAATTCAGCAGGAAATCGGCTGCCTCTTGGCGTTGATTTTGTTGGCGGATATTGTGGCGCTGAATTCGACGTTGAGTGACTTTTTGTTCGTCGCTGATTCGTGGGCGGTGCTGCGGAATTTCGCGGCCATTGCGCTGTACATTGTCAGTGTCGTCTGCATTACTGGCGGACTTATTTCCCTCCTTGAAATGGTATAAAATAATTATAATGTCCGCCCACTTTAGCACAATTTCGTATTTATATTTTTTGTTCGGATATAAAAAGTTGTTGAAGAATTTCTCAAGGAGAACAGCTGAACGCTAAAACGATTTAAGAAATGGTTGTGACAAAATTTGGCCCACATTTTTCGTCTATCCTTCGGGTCATGTTTCCGATGCGATTTGTTAAGAGAAAACGGCGAAATTTCTTTAACCGATAGATGAGCCCCGTTTTCTAAAGATTAATTTAGTAACAGTTCTATACATCCGAAATTTGAAATTGTTAAACATTTCATTGCAGGATGACGCGACACTGGAGACGGTGAAAAACATCCAGTCATCAGTCGGCCGGATTACGGTTAGCAGCATGAAGAACCGAGACCCCACGCCGTTCCAGCGACATTGGCGGCTCACACCTGTCACCGAGCAACTCAGCGAGCGAGCCGACAAGCTCGAGCTCCTTCGTCTCCTTTCGACCTTCAAATCTGGCTGCTTCGGGACGCGAAAAGCGGTACCAGCGCTTTACGTGTTTGGATACGTCTCCAGAGGGACGATTATCAATGTGAGTACCAACAGTTCCATCTCACTAAACACATCCCCACAGACAGTTTGTTTATTTAACAGGTAGCGGGGTTACTTCTCACATTTCTATGCTTCATGCTGGATCAATACCGAAGGCGGGACTCCGTTGGTGACTCACCCAGCGGCGCGTGTTGTCCGCCTCAAAACTGCACTTCACATGTTCGATGGGCAAATATTTCTACAACGGAATCTGCTGTCTAGCTTACAAATTTGGTTGAGAGCAAGTCAATAAACCGAATGTTGTGTCCGATTGTGACTCATTTTACCAGCTACGTCACAGGCAACGCGATGTCTATAAAAGTGCGTACCGTTGCAAGATTGCTAAACCAGTTTTCGCAGTGCGGATCGCAGATTTGACTGAACAAAGTGTTCCGGTTTTTTTCACTTTGACATTCACGTAAAAAAAATAACTTCCGTCTATTCATCATTATACAAATGTTGATTACAAAAGGACGACATGTTTTGTAAGGCAAAGTTTAGACGACACACACAAACTACTGCTCGCTCTGTTCTCTGCAGGGCGTGGATGAATCGAGAGGTGATTTTGACAATCACGCACGGATGGGCTTGTATGATTGTGCACAAAAAAAGTGCGATATAAGCGGAATATAACTGTGCATGTAAATTTGTAGATGCTTCAAAGGTAAAGAACGGACACATATCTCGAGATCATTCAAGGAAATCGACTTGCCTCGTGCGGGTTCTTTTCGGTCTCTAAATCACATCTAAATCACATCTAAATCACTTCAGACGCACAAAATGACTGTTGGTCTTGTGTTCACGGCCTTTCTAGGCTTGCTGTGCTTAGGTAAGAAATTCAATTTCATTTTTAATTCTATCGCAATCTTAATTTTAATAAAGAATCTTATGCGCAAAATGAGTGTGGTAATGGATTTAATTTCGCACAAATTACAATTACAAAACTTTGCTTTTACCGATGGTAAATGCAAAAGTGCCCCCGCACTTTTAGAAGGTTAGGGGGATTTAATAACATGTACAGTGTTTGTCCGATCATCGCTCGTTAAGTCGATTCAGAAACATGTTTCAGTTATTACGCAATCGACATGGAACGACTACGAATATTATATGAAACTCGTGCTGTGCGCGCTTGCACTCGTACCAATTATTTTTGTTCTTGGAAAACGACAGGAATAGCTACGGCACAACAACAAGTTGGAGCAGTGCAGCCGAGTCCGCCCAATTGTGTCTGTCCCAGCCCGGCAAATCCGATCCCTGGCTTCCCCTCCGCCAACGGTCAAATCAACGGACCAAATGGCGTTCCAATTACCTCTCCCGCAATTCCAATCAATCCTATTGCTCCACAAAAGCCAGTGAAGCCGCTTTGTGGCAGCAACGGGATTGTCTACAACACAATGTGCGACTTTGTCAATGCACAGTTCTTTGATCAAAGTAAGCTGCGCCTGGACTGATCGGATGCCGAAAAGAAAAACGTTTATAAGAATATTCAGGAAAAATCTTCTTTTAAACAATAAATTAACATTTAATCAATATCAAAGTGTCATTATTATTAAAATTGTACTATTATTATCGACAATTTATTATTATTATTAACAATAATAAAAATTTAGTTTTAAACAAAACATTAATAAAGGAAAAAAATTACTAAAAAATGATGCACATGAAGCATTTTATTTTAGGCCTCGGCCTTCGTCCGTGCCCTAAGCCGAACCAAAAGCCGGTTCTATGCTGTCTGACCTCGGGAGTGACTCGTAACTCGACTAGTATGGGCGCCATGCAGCAGTTCTTGCTGGACAATCCCAGTAAGTGTACAAATACAAGAGATACGGGCCTACATGAAAACGAAGAAAAAACCGAAAAAACCCGATAAACCGAAAACGAGAAAATACGAAAATCCAATTTAACGAAAAGTGAAAATATGGAAAACTAAACACTTCAAAATGAAAAAATCAATCTCCTTCTGGGTATTCGAAATAAAATTGTGTTGACAGTTTTTTTTATCGTTCGATAAGCGTGTCTTCCCCAAAACATTGTGCGTTTTTCACATCGGTTTTCCTTGTTTGCCCACTTGTTTTAGCCGATTCGGGGTGAAGTTGAGCCTCAGCGTGCGGGAGCAGAAAGTGTAAAACAACGAAAGGGAAGGCATGGGCAGAGCAGTGCCCTTCCCTAATCTTACAGAAGGCATACATACTCGTACATACGAACATATAAGTGCAATAAAACACACGTTTTAACTTCTATGCTTTTTCGTATTTAGTAATATCAGTTTTCGTATTTAATTTTTGTAATTTCTATTTTTTCTGTGATTTCACTTTTTCGTTAAATTGGATGTTCGTAGTTTTTCCGTTTTTGTTTTTTTGTTTTTTTGTGTGTGTGTGTGGTAGTTTTCATGTAGGCCCAGATATTTTCTTTAAATGCCCGTTTTGCAAGATGTTCTCTATCTGCAGCTGCTGCCGTCCGCTGCCACGGTCCGTGCCCGTGCAACCTCCAGTGCCCAGGCTGGAAAAAGCAGAGGAAAGGATAAAACCTTTATTTCAACTTTTATTATCCAGGACGGTTTCTTGTTGAGGTGATTGATTTTTGAGCCGGCAAACAATTGGCCTACATCGCCGCCGGTGCTGGTGTCAAGACTTACTTTCGGCAGAATGTGAAAGCTTAGAAACATAAAAACAATTCATTTCACCTGATTTTCAGCGCTGAATTAATAATTCCCAGTACCAGATCGCACCCGATTTGAGTGCCTAAAGTATTGTTCCTTGCATACATGCAGTTGAAAATAAAATAAAAAACAGATAATTTTAAATTTTTGGGAAACGTTGAAAAATTTGTCCTTTTTGGGTTGGCCACAGCGCCCTATGAGACAAACAAAATTGCCAACGGAAACGTTTCTTGCTGTGGTCCACACCAGATTCGGTCATACGATTTATCAATCAATCAAGATGATTCAAAAGCTGTTGTCAGTTTATCACTGTTTTTATTACAAATCCGAGACCTTCTTTGGTTACTAGCCACGTGATAGTAAGCGATCCGATTCATGAAGATATTGTTCGAGACGCTCAACTGATTGTCAACTTGGTTATGGAAAGAACCAAACGTTTTTAAAAATGTTAGCCGTCTCACAGACCGCGGAGTTCTTTCCACAACGAAGGGTAAGAAGCGGTCAATTTTGCAATTTCAGCACAACTTTAATCAGGCAGAAAATAGCCCAACCATAATTTCTGAATTTCAAGCAATACATCAACTTTCAGAACCAAATGAGTTTGCGAATTCGCACAAATCATCTTTACGTAAAAATTCAGAAGTAAAATCTTGTCATTGAGCGTTAGTTGAGACGATCGCTTCTGACTTCTCCCGTTAGCGTTTCAATGTGTGATTGTGCGTTCAGCAATGTTTGAGGCGTGGCGAGTATTAGAAAAACTGCATTTTAAAATTTCCAGTGGTCATGGATAGCATAGGCATATGGCATAAAATAACATGCACTAGATAAAGCCGGCATAGATGCCATAAACGAAATAAACGGCATAAAAAGCGTTAGTGTTATAATCTGCATAAAGTGAGTAAATATGAGGAGTTGCGTGAGCGGAGTAGCCGGGTGAAGCGAGCGGAGTAATAGTATTAACCGAATGAATAAGCGGGGGAAAATCAACTGTTTCCGTGGACCGTTTCTGCGTCTATATGTTAACATTATTTCGATGATCTCTATTATTATTTTCGCTTATGGGTTTGCATAGCGGCTTTTTAACTTTTTTAACCAAGTATGTGGATTAGCAGAGTAAAGCCCACGAGTTTAACAGATATGTGGTGAGAGCAAAAGAAATATATTTACGTCGGTGTATTTACCAAATATTCCAACTTCTCATATTTCTGCACCGTATAGTTAAACTTACAATGTCTGAATATTAAATGTATTCGCTAGTGGGGCCAATTATGTTTGTTGGCTCGCCCATTGGAAGTTTTTCAATACGGGTATCGAAGTGTCTATCTTCTGTCACTTTCCCATTGAAAATATCTAGGGCTTAATTAAAAAGGACATCTCAACCCTCGAAATTGACAACATGGAGGACTATTTTTTGCTGTAAAAGCTTTGTGGATCAAGAATGCACACTGGAGTTTGCGAAGATTTGGATGAGAGCATACCGGACCGGTTGGTTGCGGTGATTGCTGCTGAAGGTTTTCGCATGAAGTATGGAGTGATTGCTCCAGTGTACTCAGTCTTGTCGTTGATTGTATGCCAATTATGCCAATTTTTCCGGGCACGCTTGTTATGCCGGTTAGGGAAAATCTGTTAATGACCTCAGTATCGATAAGGAGGTGGGGAGGGAAACAAAAAATACCTGACCAGCTCTGACTGTACGGTATGGGGCGTAGGCCGGTGTCCTGACGTCGGCTTTGGGGAACCCATTAGGTTTGGAAAGACCAGGAGAAAGACTTCGAAGACATGAGCGATGATGACGAGGTCAGTGCTCACGTATCAGCGTCGCCTGAGGACATCCCTATAACTTCAAATTTGACGGGCTGGCTCTGTTAGCGACCTGGTGGAGGACAACCCCGATTTAGAGGGATAAAGGTACGTTTCAGTTTTTTTTTCTGTAATGGAAGGGTCTTTGGTTTCTTACGTCAGAAACTGAAGATTTAAGGGTGTTAAAAAAACTCTGACGTTAGGGGAAAGGATGTTGGGCCGCCGAAGAAAAATTACTGACGTCATAACGGATGTTTCCTCATGCCGATTATGCAGGCTACGCATGCTATGCTGGTTATGCTGGTTATGCTGGTTATGCCGGTTATGCCGGTCATATCGATTATACAAGCGGTGCCCGGCTACAATTTATTGTACGTCAGACTGATCACCCCCAAACTCTATAGCATTGTACGTTATTGGCAATCTGGCATTGCATTTTGGGCAAACTTATGCCCGTTATGCCAATTATGCCCGTATGCCGAGTCAATACATACATTGTGACTCTTCAATGTCGTTGTTCTAAAACTCATCGCAAAACTGATGACACATCGTGTGCACTTTTCGAACCATTCAAACATCCACAGATCAAAGTCGAACCCGAACGCCCTTTTTCATAAACACGGCCAATATGATCTGGGAACTGCTGTTGGGCCACTCAAAGTAAATACTGGTACTCGAGTTAACTGGTGCTTGAGTGAGAGTTTCCTCCTACTCAACTCAGACTCGAGTAATCAAAGCGGGGAGCTCAACTTAACAGTGATTAGATAGGACGGTTTCTTGAGCATTCGGATTGGCCATTTTTGATTTTTGCCGTGTCTTTCATATAGGTGCATGTAAATTCAATTTAATTCCATTGTAATTCCATTAGAACAGAGAATACTAACTTGGGCAAGAACGAAGATTTTCACTCCCAATCGGTGTGGGTTTTTTTCACAAATACCTCTCCATATATTATGCTTTTATTTTGAGGTCTCAAGCTGGAAATCACATCTGCGGTTTCAGAAAAAAATAAAGCAGAAAAGACGTCCCACTTTTTGTGGTATGGGCCCGGGCTTGATTGATTGATACGTCAGTAAGTTTTATTTTTTTGTAACCCAACCATTGTTTTCCAGAACGCAAACTTATTTTTTAAATTCATTAGGAGCCTTTAGTCAAACTTAAAACATTATTAGACATTTAGTTTGACATATTGTTGTGAAAAAGAAAATACTGATAAACAACTTTACTCGAGCTAATAATACTCAGGAATACTTGAGTAAATTCCGGCACTCAACTCAACTCAACTCAACTCAACTCAACTCAACTCAACTCAACTCAACTCAACTCAACTCAACTCAACTCACAGCATTTTGAAGCGATACTCACCCAACCTTGTTGGGAGCTTTGCTCATCCTTCTTCGAAACAATGCTGACCTTGTGATTTGAGAGCAAGATTTGCACCACCCTTGAGGAGGGAAGCCCAATAGGGAGTCCCACCGGAACTAAACTGATGCGTCAGGGTTACCAACAAAAACCTTATTTAAGCCTTGAAAATTGGTGTCACAAATAAAGCATGCACTTTTGTTCAGGGTCCTCATGAAAAATGCCATATGAAGGTCGACTATTTAGCTTGCGGCTTGACAATCTCTTGGAAGGATTTCTCCAGGTCTTGGGACTTCTTCACGACCAACATGGGAGCCATTGTAGCCGTCGTATTCGCGGTGTCATTGTCATCCTCGTCAGCGCACTCAGCTGTGTGTATGAGGTGGAGAACACGGTTTACGCTGTTGTGACCACTAAGACCACGCCCTACAGCGGTATCTATAACATCGCAGAGGGCATTCGGCTGGCGCAGTATCCGCTGAAAACCATCACGACGACGGCTATTTTGATGGTCTTCTTTTCCAAATCATCGCGACTTGCCGAGCTCACACAAAAAGCACGCCCGAGCTTTGCATGCTCATCTATGTTGCTTCGGGACAAAACGCGCAACGTGCGGAAGGTGAATCGGATCAGTGGGACCATTTTCGTGACCTTTGCGGCATATTGTATTCTAATGATCTGGAACCGGGTAGTGCGTATAGTTGAAACTCAGTCCTCGCCGGGAGAATGGGGCTTGTCGGATTTCCCCTGGCCGAAACTGAATTGGCTGCAGGTCAGTGCGGTTTAAATCAACGTTTTTTGGAGTTAATTTAGACTAATTTAAAAATGAAGTTACCGTCGAATAAAAGCTTAAAATAATTGGGTGTTTTATAAAAATAATTTATGAAATAACATAAAATTATGAAAATAACCTGAACAGCGCTTTTTATAATTTCTAAAAATACAATTTAAGTTAAGGGGAGGGCTATGCTAACAGCTTCAAAAATGCTTCTGCTATGCTTTCAAACTCAGGGAGATTTTTTTAATTACGAAAATTTATGCACAAAACATTTTTCGCCCAAAGTTGAGACAAATATTTACAATGTACACAACCTGTTTATCCAATTAAAAATAAGAGTCGATTCAGTTATTCTATGGTAAAAAGTTGCCTTGGCTTTTGGCGAAAATTTTTGTGCGCAAAACTTTTTTTAACTGAAAAAGTTTTTAGCTTTAAGCATAGCATTCGGTTGTGTGAGATTGTGAGAATAACGCTCTCTCCTCCCTGAATTAAATAAGGATTTGCTGGCCCTAAAATGAGACATCAGACTTTCGGTGAAATTCGAATTACTTAAGGATGAACTTACTTTGCAAAAGCGATTTCGATATTGAACACAGTGACCCCTTCATTGAAATAATCTAGACGTGAACCTTTTAAGTCAAGTCAAATCGGAAGCTAATTCATTTAAAAATAAAGCAGCAGACTAAATTTAAGCAAAAATTAAAGGTGGCTTTGTTGGATTCTACGAATCCGAAACTCAACTGGATGCAAGCTATAGTCTTGTCTTGTCTGAAACAGTATCTTATGTTAAAATTTTAAAAAAAATTGAGTTATCTCATTACAATATATTACTCCCGTTGTTGAATACCTCTTATATTGCATTGTTTATTCAGAATTTCAAATAACCAGAACAGCAAACCCTTTAGGTTAACGTAAATCCGAAACTAATTTTAGTATTTAGTATCTACTTTTAAGTGCTAAGAGGAATGTTTTGAGTTAATCTGGCTAACATTTATTCAGACTCAAGTTATCAACTTCTTCATGCGAAACACCTCCGAGGCCATTCGTCTCCTCTGCTCGGGATACCTTTCGCTGTTGCTGTACAAGTTTAGCATGGGCCTCGCCAGTGATTGTCAGACGATCTTACACGTTACCAACTACAATTACCCAACTGTCAGCGAAAACGTGCTCATGCGAGCATGGGACGCGCGGGAGGACGCTTTGAAATTGGCAGCAATACAACGCGCAGAAATGGGGACGCTTTTGTGGCTTAGCTTAGCCACCGATATCTTATGCCTTAGCGCCACGTGCGCGGACTTCTTATTTGTTGAGGACTACACAGCGGGATTCTGAAACGTTGCGCAGATCTTGTTATACACAGTCAGCTTGATGAGCGTCAGCATGGGCCTCATATCCCTGACGGAACAGGTACTGATCGCACAATACAAGTACAACTACACTCAGAGGTTCGTTTTTGGGTCCTTAAAGGTCGGAACCAGGAACCCTCATTCGAGGGCCATGAGATCGGGCAAAGGGGCACAAAGCATTTTTTTCAGGAATGAACCCGAAATTTGGCCTCTTATCCCTCCCTGCTTATTTTGAAGCTTGTGATAATGTGGGGGTCTGATTTCTAGCCCCCGCCTCCCCCCCCAAATTTCACAACGAGTTCAAAAAACATCAGTTTTTCATCTAATGTGAACCGTTCTTGCTTTTTAACTTCCCATTTGTATCCATGAATAGCGAATTTAAAATTGAATCTCAATAAACTTCAAATTCAAACAAAAATTGATGTTTTTGAAAATGTGTTGAAATCACAGGGGGCCCTGGAAATCAACCCCCCCACACCCCACACCCCCACACGTTTCGAAATGTCAGCGCAGCTTCCCCAATTTAAGATATGGCTCCGCCTTCTGATGTAAAAATTATGCCAATCGGTTAAACTTTTAATATTTCGTCGTATTTCTTTGTTCAGGAAAATCTGTTTATGAACGATTCCCACGATCGAAAAGACACTATCTACGCGTACCATTTACCATTATCTTATATGATATTTGATGACTCATAACATATAGCTATTTTACGTAACTATTATATAACGCATGTTCGAACATTTTATGGTTATTCTTCAGCTTACATAATGGATATTTTCTGAACGGACCATAAAATGTCCTGCTTGAGTTGCTGTGCGGGAAGTTTTTACTTAAGTTTTAATCTTAACTGCCAGTAAACTTTCACTTTCTATCGACCCTTAAGCTCACGTTGGGTCGCCCGGCGCGAGCCCCAACACATCCATCATACATATCTTTGTAACTAAATTTATGAAGTTTATTCGATTATACGTTATAAAAGTGCATACAAGGTACATACTCCATATTTTTAGGATTCCAAAACTCTGGTAGATGTCAACAGGCTGGAGTCTTCACTGTCCCGTGTTAGACCTCATCGACCGGCTGATGGGGTAGTAGCATCAGCTTTTGAGCGTACAACTCGTGACGGTTCCTATGACGTGTTACGGTTGGTGTCGCTCTTCAAATCCAGTTGTTTCGGTACGAGGAGAGCTGTTCCGATCGTTCCGGGCTTTGGTTACGTTACAACCGCAACGATTTTTAATGTATGTATACACATTTGAGGACGAAATAGTGAATGACGAAATTCATCGTCTCGGAATCAGAACTTTGAAACTAAAAAATAGAATGAAGGCAACAAATAAGAAAATTTAAAAAAACTATCGCTCATTGTGGACATCCTTTTTTAGGCACTTGGATTGCTGTTCACATTTATCTGCTTCATGATGGATCAGTACAACCGGAGTTTGGACGCGGTGCTGTTCAAGCCCATCACTATGGGAACTGCCGTTTCAGACTGTATTCCCCTCCAAGCGAATTCCACAATAGAATCCGACATTTTTTAACCGGATTTCGGAGTCTGTGGCGTCTGTGTACAACTGCTTTTGCTTTTGCTTTAGTGTGGGAATTTTAGAAGCCTTTCTCCAAAGCTTTTCGGTGTGGCACAGTTACTGTGTCGCACACAGTGAGCGCTTCGCGCTGTCACCGTAGCTCCGCCCCTTTAAATTGTAGCGCCCACACACGTCAACCTCACAATAACTTTATTATAACGAGACGAAGACCAGAACTAACTGTATCCACACAATACAGTACTATATATACAGTATGTCAAGAAGCCGAAGGCTTCTTTAGCGTGAAAATAAATAGAACAAAATATGCGCCTTGAAACTAAAAGAAAAGAACAATATTTTTTACCCGCGACAAAATCCAAAAAATTATTAGTTGATGCCAATGGATTCGAATTGAATTGGGGATTGGAATGAGTCAAAGTACTTAGTGCATTTCTAAAGAGCGCCATTTTTACAGCACAAATCGAAGGAAATGGATCTCATTGTCCCGTTTTTCCAACTTTGAAATTCCGCCACAAAAAGTTCTTACACCTTTACCGATGAAATGAATTTCATAAGTCATTAGCAATCTTAAAATAATTTAAAAAAATAAAACTGAGACATTTTCAATTGTGCAGTTGCAAGTGGACTGCGATCGAAACTAGTTCTATGGCCGATTTCGGTGAGATTTTCAAAAGGGAAGAATCAGTTTTCAGATTGCGATTAACTTGAATAGTTCTAAAGATTTCTCCTGTTATGATGAATAACATTTTATTTGAAGCAAAGCTTATCAGCTCAGTAAACATAGACCTGCCACATGGATAGTGAAAAAAAATGTCAGCCAGAAGCAAGAGATGGAAATAATTGAGAGGGGAAATTAAAAATGGAAACTAAAAAATTGATTCGAGATGGTTTCGTTGATGGACTAACAAATAATTGCCGCGCATGACGGAGCACATAATGAAAGGGCCATTCACGCCTCTCTCCGACTGTGTGATCATCTAAGGAGGTATGCCGCCTCGTGAGCATACAAAAGTCATTTCAATTTCGATCAGAGAGGTGTTTTCATCTTCCCTTTATGAATATTTTAGCTCACTTTCTGCTCGGACCCGCGCGCTTTGAACAGTAATTACGAAATTGCTTGCGCAATTTTTTAATGGAAACACGCGTGGCGTAACATGCATGGCCTTTCCAAATGTCGGTACTGTATTTTCGCGTTAGACAGGGACAGCCGTACTCGAATGGAACGTGTGCACGGCCGTGTGCACCGTACACACAGCACAAGCGCCGCGTGGCCGATTAAACCTTCCACAGCTCGTACGCTGTCCCTGTCTAACGCGAAAATGCAGCTCACATCTACGCAGTGCACATGTATGCGCTCGTCTTGGCGTCGGGTGAACTTAGGAGATGTTAACGGTTTGCAGTTGACCAGGTTCGGTTTGGGATGAAAACCGAACCGATTCAAACCGGTTTCAATTTTTAACCTCCAAAACACTAATAAACTTGGTTTGAAATAATGCTGTGTTTTTTTGGCGGGAAACATCAGGAATAAAAACTGTGCCAGGGGTCGATCAACAATCACCCCCCCCCCTCGGCGCGCCACTGCCGGAGATTGAAGATCGCATTATTCTCTCACAAAAAAGGGGGCGTGTGTTGTGGAAAAATTAATCGGGTCAGGTCCAATTTCCCGATAATATTCAAACCGGTTTGCCCGGCCAAACCGAACCGAACCAAACCGAGCCGAACCGTTCCGGTTTCGAGCGGAGAAGGTCTTCATGGGTGGTGCAAGAGTACAAGACATGCATTCGTTCCAAAAGTGGGTGTAAAATCTTTCACATTCAGAGCAATAAAGGAAAACAGCCCTTTTTTAATCTCGAATGGGTAAAGCATTAATAAAGACAACACGGCTTTAAGGGTGCCTTGACACTTCATTTCTTTTATTGAAAATGAACACTACCGTTAATTTCACGATGGATTTGCGAAATTCGACCGAGCAACAACGCAACGTGCAGTCGTTAAATCTGACCTTGCAACAGCAGGCGGAACTGTTGGCGTGGTCAGTCCTCACATCCTTCATCACTTTGACCGGAGTATTCAACTGCCTCGTTCTTCTCATTGCCACTCGGCCGAAACGCGGCAGCACACGCGGAATCAACATGCTCATTTTCCACTTCATGGCGGTCCACTTGATAATGTGCGGCCTGTGTCTGCCCGGCAACGTCATCACCGTGCAGATGCGCGCCCAAAACGTGACCTTTCCCCCGCATCTCTGTCGGTGTGTGCAGGCAATTCACGTGACGTGTGTCAGTGTGATTAACTGGTCGGACGCCGGTCTGGCGCTCAATCGGTTCGTTGCCCTTTTCTATCCCCATTGCTACAAGGCATGGACTACCAAATGGGCCAACGCGGGATTGGTGATCCTCTCCTGGCTGCTGAGTTTACTCGGATTGTTTTTCATCATCCCTGGTAGGTTCAAACATTCCTCAATGAGCATACCCGTTTCTGACGCCCAACTAATAGACCTGGAAAGTAAAAAGAAAAGTCAACAAAATACAGTACTTGCTTAGCAGATTAAAACAACAGTCATCAAATTGTTTAGCTTACTTGGGGCATTCTTCAACTGCCAAATTCAGAATCATTTCAAACTAATTTTTTTATGTAGACCTCCTTCAGTGATGAATATCCAAGTCATTGAAAATCGAAAATTAGTCGAAATTAGCTCGCTAATTTTAATTCTGTTTTTAGTTTATCTCGCTAATTTTAATTCTGTTTTTAGTTTCTCTCGCTTAAATGTTTAGGAATTATAATTGTTAGTTAGGATCTTTAGTTCACTAAAAACAGTTTAAATATCTTAGCAAATGAAGCTTTAGTTTAGCTTTATTATGCATTTTAGTTACGCCATTATTCATTTTAGCTATAGAATAGTTAGACAAACGGTGGCAGTTTTTGCACGAAATTTGCAGCAAACATTGTGTTTCTCTATCGATTAGGGACGGCAGGCCAGCTGACCTCCAACGCGATGGGATTGTGCGTGTACATCCCAGCGGGGAGCTTGGGCAAGGCAGTGACGTTTTTGCAGTACGCTGCTTACGGGATCACCGGCGTCTTGGCATTTGCAATCTTGTGGAAAACATGCCAACGGCGTAAAATGGTCGGCCAGACTGTGATGAATCACCAAAATCGGCGCATCACATTACGGCGCCTGAAAATGGCCAATCTGCTGCTGCTGACTTATCTGTGGAGTGCTGTCTGCACGTTGCCGTGGGTCGCCATCGTGTACGTGGGACTGCAACGGTTTGGGGGAGACCCAGTCCTGTCGCTCTGGCAGCGAACCTGTTTGGCCGCTCAGTACGCCGTTACCCCGGTACGCTTGGGGAACGAAAAACTCTTT
>LRSR01014094.1:0-31438 GCA_001579985.1 Hypsibius dujardini
GGACCCGGAAGGATATAGTTGGAGGAGCAGCAATTGTTAGGATGGAAGTTGCCGCGGAGCCGAAGACGGAGGAAAAAGAGCTTCCGCAGAAGCGGTATTTTCGACAACGCGCACACTGCAATCCCCTCGCCAACAATGAATTTGATCAGTGAGTGGCTTCTCAATTGAGAGAATAAGTGCAGATTTGGGCTTCGGCCCTCGGGAAGAGGGACATTCGGCGTGGACCTCAGCGAAGAATGAAGATTTTCTTGATTCAATTAGTAATTCATTCTATTTGATTGATTCTTGCAGTCCTGTGTCGCCGAACCATATTGATTGGAAAGTTTTCTATCCCGCGTATCCCTCACAGCCGGGATTGGTAGAGTTTGCCGATGTTGGTTGCGGATACGGAGGACTTTTGAGTAAGTGTGCTGCCCAATGGGAACGGTCGATTGATCGGTTGATTGGCTGCTGGGTTTGAGTTGGTTGCTAATTGGTTTAACACGCATGTCAAGGCTTGCTTGGTGGGTTGGATGGGTAATCGTAAACTGGTGGATGGTTTTTTTCTTCGCTATGGTTCGGATCTCGTGTGATTTATGGGGTAAAATTGTTCATTTTGATTTTGTGCTCTTTTTGACAGTGAATCTTGCGACGATGTTTCCGGAGAAACTGATGATGGGCATGGAGATCCGACAGAAAGTGTCTGCATACGTCAGGCAAAAAATTGAAGCACTACGCACTCTCCATCCCGGGCAGTACCAGAACATTTCCGTCGTTCAGACCAACGCCATGAAATACCTTCCCAATTACTTTCGGAAAGCTCAAGTAAGTCCTGTGCTTGCCACTGATTCCGTCCTAGGTGTATACCGGGTTGGATAGCTGCTGGCTTTTCTCTTGTCTGTCTGTCTGTCTGTCTGTCTGCCTGCCTGCCTGCTTATCTGCTTGTTTGTCTGTGTGCCTGTCTGTCTCTGGATTTGTGTGACGCTGTCTGTCTTTCTATGTGAGTATCTGCCGACCTCACCCTGACGATGGGATACATAGTAACTTGTAAGCGAGTCTACGTATCGGTATCAACGCTCACCGGTTTTATCATTATCTGTTACGTCTTTTGTTGCCTTTTGTTAGTTGTCGGTGTTTATGCTGCCGGCGTTGTCTTGGTCACTCGCGGTTTTTCTTTGCAGTTATCGAAGATGTTCTTTTTGTTTCCTGACCCACACTTCAAGAAGAGCAAGCAGAAGTGGCGAATAGTTAGTCCGACTCTCATCTCGGAATACGCCTTTGCCCTTCGGGAAGGCGTAAGTTAATTGTCTACCTGCTCATTATGCTCTCCCCACTCAAACGTACCTTCTTCTTATTTTGGTTTTTTTTGTCTGCCCAGGGTATCGTATATACTATCACCGATGTCGAGGAAGTCCACATTTGGATGGCGAAACATTTTCAGGAGCACCGATTATTCCGGAGGCTCTCAGCTGAGGAAATGGTTAGTGTTAGACTAGCTAGTACTAGTTGAATGTCTCCAGAAAATATTTAAGTTATTGACAGTGGTTGAATAAATCCATATTACATCATTTTTTTAATACCAGTTTCCTCTAATTTTAAAGCATTATTACTTAATATTATGCACCGTATTGCAGCATTTTGTCAATATAGTTTTTTAATATTTTTTTACAATGTTTTTTAATGTTATGTATTACATTATTCTATCGCCATCGACATACACATATTATCCATTGAGGATAACATTCTCAGTATCAATAAATATGTTTAGTCTTTAGTTTTGTTATTGCATAAAACACTAATATTATTATTCAGGAACAATTGAACGACCGACGAGAACGAGAATTAATTTGACCCCTGATTTTATATAGGCTAAGGACCCTGTGGTGGAGAAGCTGTGGGACTCCACGGAAGAAGGGAAGAAGGTTACCCGAAACGGCGGACAAAAGTTTTGCGCTTGCTTCGAACGAATACCTTCTGCGTCATAGTTTCATGAGAGGTTTTGTGATTGCTTGTGTCCCTGCTTTTAGATGAAGGACCCTCTCCTTGGTCACTTTTCCATTAAATTGGGATATAAAAAATGTATGAGGTATAGTGTGTGTTTCGGCTCACCCTCCAATTGGTCGATCAATCGGCTCACTCAAGGATTTGTCTTTGATGGTAGGTGCTTGATTGTTGGATTTGCTGTACTATATTCTAGTATACTATAGCGCTTGTGGAAATCAAACAATCAAGCAGATGCCATGAAAGAGAAGCGCATGAGTGAGCCGATTTATCGACCAAGTGGAGGGCCAGCCGAAATACAAACTTTGCCTCCTACTGATGAATCCATGGAGCTAATGTCGTTCCTTTTTGTGGGTATGCACGCATACCGGAAGTGCTGTTGCTGTTGACATTTGCCTGAACGAACGAACTGCCAATTACGAAGCCGCAGTATTTGCTTTTTCCGAGCAAATGAATGTAAAATAGCTTAGTGTAGTTTTGCTATCCCCAGTGCGGTGATGCGAAAAATGCTGCTAAGATAATAATTATAATAAATGATAAAATATACGCTTTCGTCCTTTAATATAAAAACCGATTGAAAACATGTACATTTTCGGTGTGAATCCTTTATTATGCATATCTTCGATCGATTCACGCTAAACTCACGCTCATTTCCGTTACAGCTAGTGCGGGTAAACCTCGATGCGTTTCGTGGGGTCGGTGTGGTGACTGGAACGCTGCAAATGATCAACACGACCAAAGACTGCGAAATTTCGTGCCCGAATTAGTGTTCCACAGGAGAATAGTGAGGCTATCGGCGAAAGGCTTTTGACCAAAAAGGGAGGCAACCTGACCTCTGGAGCGAAGAACTAGGACTGGCGCCTGCATGCCGTTCCTTGATGATTCTCATCTTCTACATACTCAATTATCTGCACTTGAGCGCAAGCTAGCTAATTAGTTGTTCCTCTCCTGAAGCTTACGACAGGTATTGCCGCTGCTTGGAGCGAGACATGCTTTGCCGGATTTTGTATGCGAGGATAAAATAAAACCCACCAACCATAACCCTCTGTTGGAAACAGGCGCTCGCTTGCTCCGGGCTCAGGGGCCAATGTCAACCCATGGGGGGGGGGTCGACTCTCGCAACGATAGGCAATGATAGGTATGGGGGACACGTTCCAAAAATGAAGTTTGTACTTCCAAAAATTGAATCTGATTCTTAGCGAAAATATATTAGGGGGTTTGGCGCAAACAATATTAATTAGAACTGTGAATGCCGCACGATGAAGACATTCGTTGTGATTTCCTTCCCGAACGTTTAGCGTTCAAAAAGTTCTCCTGAATTCCTTTCTTTCGTTTTGCCATCCCCCTTCCAATGTTTTTATCAACAAAGATATTGGCGTATCGAATTTTAAATAGAAAAGAATTGTGATTCTGGGGGGAATGAGACATCTAAGAGCTGAAATTAGTCCTTGGAAACCCCCCCCCATCTAGTTGTGGTACGAGGCTTATGCTGTTACATACAGACCAGAGTCATGCGTCTTCGTTTCGGCGTAGTCTGCTCAAATATTCAACAACGTGGCCGTACCGTTTTCCGGTCGTGTTTGATTTGACTCGGATAAACTTAAAAACTAACGTCATTTCCGAAATGGGATGTTATCAGTCTTGAAATCCTATCTGTTCAGTTCCAAATCCAGCAGGCACCGACACGGCGTTTCATGTCGTTTAATTCGGATTGAGCTGATGATTTAGTTACACATCGTTCCGTTGCTAGCAAAACTTTGAGCTCATGATAATTCAGAAAATGCGTTATATGGTATTGCCGTTCATATCGGCTTTTTTGAATGTCGTCACCGTGTACGGTCACCTGGACTCTCCATCGGTCATCAAGTCCGAAGTGTTGGGTAAGTTTTTGTTTATGACAACAAAATCAGAGATTTTTTAACTTTTCAAAACAAAATTACTAATGTATGACGTTGAACACTATAAGGGCTACTAGGAGTAGTATTTCCATGCATATCTTTACAGGTTGGGGTGCCATTGAGGTCTCCCCAAATGCCTTCATGTCGATGGAGTACCAAAACTTCCAAGTCTCCGTCTACAAGAAGGAAGGCTCCGGAAATACCTCGCAACAATTTTTCCTATTCGCCCGCGCTGGTTCTCGACCCCGCCCTAACTAAAACTCGCTTCAACTACTTTTCCAACAGCTTTGAAACCATTTTCACCGTCAAGATGTGGTATCCGGAATACCGACAAGCAGTCCAGGATGCTCTCTCCGCGGAATTGGGACGAAATGTCTCGAAAAACAGCATTCGAATGCTGCCCATCGAAGAGATCCGAATCCACAGTCACCGTCGTTCAGAGGAATACGAGATTGCCAACGGATGGATGTCCTATGCCAACCAACCGAAACTCTTTAACTTCAGTGTGAATTGTGCCACCAACGAGACGTGCACGGAGGTAGCTGACAACATTCGAAACCACCCAGACTCATTTGTTTCAGGTTTGGAGGTTTACTACAGTCTGCAGACACAACGAACGCGAAAGCGTTCTGTGCTCGTCAAATCGGAACATGTTCAAAGTTCGGAAATGTTCTCCAAACTGATGCACGAGTTCCCCGACACAAACACTGTCTTTCTGCTTGGAAATGACTTGAAGAAGCTTCAGCTGGAGGTCTCAAGCAACGTCATCGCCACGGAGATCACGGATGAGGATTTTTTCGTCAGTTCCGATGAAGCTTTGAATGTTGGTCTGCAACTGGACAGACGCCTGCAGGTGAAAGCCATCAGCTCAAGCACATTCAGTCCGCAAATGTGGGACGCGGTCTTTTGGAGCTCCGAAAGCGCACGACCGGATGTGACTACAAAGGTGGGCAATGATAAAAGCACAATTTCATGTGAAACTAAGCAAACTCTGACACCATTATACAATTTTAAATTGCATTTGATTTTTATTTGTCCGAAAGAATTTAATAATTTTGAAAAAATATATAAATAATTGTCGTAGAATTCTGCTCATACTACTAATCTTTTTTTCCGGTAGAGGAAGCAAAAATTCTGCGGAGGGGGCCTCATTGCTCCCCTCATCGTGAGGGGCAATATTTTTTGTTCTCAAAATTAAAACTCTTCCTGATGAAAGATTTAAGAAAATTAAAATCATTTTCGACAGCTCATGAAATTTGGGAATGCCAGATGCCTTACCTTCTCTTGTATACTTCTGAGCACCCTAATTACGTCATATGTTGTACTGGTATATTTTTGGTTGTGATTTTGATATTCACCTGTTAACTTATTCTTAATGTTAATTTATTATATTTCCAGGTGTTAAACGACGTTTACGATAAAAGTGATCGGAGTATCCAGGAAGCTGTGAAACGATCCCTGGTTAACCCGAATGGTGGCAAGTTTGCCGGTGGGCGATCTTTAACTGAATTCTCTGGGACATCTGCGGTGAATGATTCCTTTAAAATTTGGGCTAGCCTCAAGGCCAGCGGTTCTTGGGGTGTCGTCTGCGGCTACGGTGACACAGGAGGCAATGTTGCGGAAAACAAGTCTCAACCACACTCCGCACCGGAATCGATGATGGACGAAATTGCCCGGTTGAATGTGCTCTTTCGGGGAGGTCGCGAGTTTAGCGATTGGAAAGGGGAGAAATTTGTGACGAAACCGTTGCAGCTGACCCGAGTAAATCTAGCTGCGTTTCGAGGTACGACAACGGTGATTGCGACTCTGCAAATGAGAGTGGCGCGCACAACTTCCGAGCTCCGGACCCGAATCAACGTCCCGCATGGAGGCACCGCCGCTGAAGAAAACCTGCTCGGAGAAAACAAGGAACGACTCGATCTTCTGGAAGTGTTAGCCAGAGAAAAGATTGCGAGCTTGTGGGATACCTTGGTCGGTATCGTGGCTAATCAGAACCGGTCGCAATTACTGGGGCAGCAGCGAGCGACAAACTTGTCAAATATTCTTCAGGGAAGCTTTTCGCGATCGGAGGCATTGGCGCAGCAGAGATCTGTTGTGACGGAAGACATCATCCGGACTCTAAATTTGTCTGATTCTTCAGCCAAAAAGATGCTGACGAACCTTTCAGACAATTTGGGCAGTCTCGTGGGAAGAATCTCACGGTTGGAATTTCGGACAGAACAAAAACTGTTCAATTTGTCGACCACTCTGTTGGATGCCGCCAAAACCCTCGTGAGGCTTGAATTGGGTACCGAACAGAAGCTGACGAGTATATTCAATGCGTTGCCGTGCTCACATCAAAAGTTGGATCATGTGGCGAACAAGTTGCTGGATTTGGAGAGCAGTCTTTCGCGATTAGAATCGGGGGTGCAGCAAAATTTTGCGAATTTCTCGTCTTCAATTGTGACTTTAGCAATCACCATGAACTCCTCGAAGTGCAGGTTCACACAATTGAGGTTGTCTGGGACAACGGTCTCGGCAAAACTGACGTTTGCACCAGCTGGACTAATTTGCATTGGAAATTCAGCAAGTCCGACTCCGAGTAGGAATTTCTTGGTTTTCGTTAAGGTGTCTTCGCGGCTGAACTTCCTGGGCACGGAATCACTCAACGGCGGCTTTGTGGATTTTCGTCCGTATGTCAGCTGGTCTTTTAGCTCAGGTAACAGCGGGGATTCAGGTGGTTGTAACAGCCTGCCTGCTCATCTTCGTGGAAGCTTAGCGGGAATTGGACAATGTTGTAGCAAGAACAACCCAAGTTCCTATGTCTACTTAGTAAACTCACACACACATGACGCCGTAGTGGACAATGACGGGGCAATTACAGTTCTTTCAACCGACACCGAAACGTTGTGGTATTAAAAAACTATAACGATCGTTTTTCCCCAACAGCTTTCGTACAAGAATTGCAAAGGATGTAACGGACGAGTACTGTATTTTCACTGTCCATATCTACGCACAAAATAAAAAAATTCTATTGTGTGCTGCTTGTACAATTTTTTTATTCCTTCAACGCAATCACACCCTACGGATGACTCTCAGACTAGATTCCAGGCTGAACACTGTAATAAGCCTGTAAAAAGGCTGGAATCAGACTGTTTCTAATCGTAAGCTGGATGCGCCCAGCCTGTCTATTCGTCGCAAGGTAGCCTAGAATACAGGCTATATTTTCGAAAATTTTCCGCCCCGTGCAACACATCTCTCTTGAAAGTTTCCAACTGACGCGGGAGATTAGTTTCGTGTGCAGACCGCGTGGCTTGGTTTGAGACTTGGAATTCAGTTCAGACTTTTCTTGCTTCGCCTGGTGTTGAAAAAGTTAATCTGCTATTTTTGTTCTCTTAAACATTCATGAATATCATTTCATTTTGCGTAAATTGCAATCAGTTAGTCTGTTATTGAACCATGTGCGTACTAGTATAATGAGATATCAGAGGATTCGTGTACCTGTTTTGTTGTTGCTGTGTGGAAGATGGCTGAATCCAACGGCTTACAACGTATCGCCTTTGCCTCTCGGTACGTGAAGTTCCCGCTTCAAATTTTAATCTTTAGATTGCTGATTATTTATTTTCAGCAGAGGTTTTGGATTCAGTGCCTGTAAAGAAACTTGCTTTTGTGTTTTTTTGCAGATCGCTCTGGAAGCCTACAACGGAAATGGAATCTCATGACTCTTTCGTTTAACGTTCCTAAACTTCGTTACATTACCGCTTTAGCTCTAATCTCGGTATAATATTTTGGCACTGTTGGTTTATTTTTTTACTTTCAATTTGAGTGTGGCCTGGACGAATTCCCGGAAATTAATCAATCATTTTCATTGGTCTATAGAAGACACGCCTATATGGCAATGTAATTTTCGATTGGCCGAATCGCTGAAAATAACAGGGTGGAAACCTGTGTCATATATAGGCTGGAAAAGGTGAAACATTCCAGTCTCTTCACTCAGCCATTTTGACTGGATTCCAGCCTGTTTTGATTACGTCAAAACAGGCTGCATCCAGGCAGGAACCAGTCAAAAGTTATCCGTAGGGCGATTAATAATTTAATTAATTTTCCCAATCTGGTTTCAGTTTCCCGGATCTTAGCAAAAACATTGTAACATTACTTCGCTTTTGCGGATTTGAACACACGGGCATGCCGGAGAAAAATGCCACAAAAATCCGTTTTAGTATAAGCGACATCTTAATTCGTTTTTGTAAGGTTTTTTTCCAAACCGAAAAATGCCGCGGTGTCGTGCAACAACCACAGCGTGACCGAGATCGACTGGTGTCCTGTGCGGTGAATGTACGTTCCTATTCCCCGGAAGTAAGGCCAAGCCACAGCAACGAATTAGTTACTATTGCACTTAATCAAATATCGACTGACCAATTCAAGCAAACATTTGCAATTGTCCTTTCAGTTTTTTCCGTCGGTGTATTCCGGACGGGATGTTTGTGTGCGGAACACGGAAACAGCCGGTAATTGTGGTAGCCGATGAATCGAACTCTGAAGCACCATGCTAAGCGCTATAGTTACCACAACGATTTGATTATTTCACCCGTCATATGATGGTGGAAGACCAGGGACAAGATAATATGCTGGTGGGAGTTTCTCTGCAACACCCAAATCGAAGTCTGCTCTCGTCGCGGTCAATGGAAGCTCCGCCGAGTCAATGACCGCGGAATAACGCGGACGGAAGTGCAACGTTCGTGCAACAGCGGCAGCAGCACCATATGTAGTTAATTTTTATCCGAATAAATGTGTACATTCTCCGAAGCAGACCTGGGCAGTGCTGGGGGCTGTATTTGTTTTAGTCCAATCCTAGACTCATCCCAGCGGGATGATTGCTCCGAACTGGGTCCGCGGACTCGATTGTTCTTGTCACTGCTTGCTGAGCCAATACTCCAAATGGTGAGAGACCATTTCCGCTTATCCCTTCATCGAGTGTCGTCGTGGGCCTGCTTGTAGGACAATCCACTCCGTCATCAGCTAACTCGTTGACCGATGATCGCGCTTCGAGCTCCGCTAAACGACGTTTTGCCTTCCGATGTATGAAAATGGAGAGCACCAACTGCAACAAAACGTATGCAGAACCTACCGCCACCATGCTGACGTAATGATATTTCGAAATGGTAACGTAAGTCACGTCTGGGAAGCCAGATCATGGATGGTAAATCCAGTAATCATGCGGGTCAGTCTCATAGTCAGCTATTTCGGCCCATGTGTTTACGCTGCATGCTTGTGGAGGGCAAATTTAGGCATCAATTAGATAATAGCAGCCTTGGAGGAAGGAAGCCAAAGAGAGCAGAGCACCGACAAGCAGCAGAGTACGGTAGTGGAGGAGGTTATGGGACAATTTACGTTGGTACTCCTGTAACGCCAGAAGGCTCGTTGAGTTGCCATTCCAACGCTGGCTACTGAAGGATGAGATAAGGCCGATGGCTCCGGTCAGGGTGATGAAAAATATTGTATATATCGTTAGGTTGAAATGATCTGCAAGCGAAAGTGGATATGAAGACGTATATGTAGTTGTTTAATCTAAGTAAGCATTAGTGTGCTATCCAACACATGCTATAGGAGGGAGGAAGGAGGAGAACACCCCTATTTCACAATTTGAAAAACGGCACCATAGCGAATTTCCATTATATTAATTCCGCCAACTGCATTTGCTTTCCAAAAAAAACTACAGATTTTGATGCCTTCAACGTCCACTGAAGCAAGAGTCCAGCAGAACTCAAGATTCATTTTTCTGGAAAACGCGAATCCGCCCCGCAATTATCACTTCCTTTTGAGAATTTCTCAGTTGATCAGGCAAATTATATTTTTAGTTGCCGTTGTCGTTATGGTGCGCAGACGTTGTGTCCCTAGACATTGTGTTCTCAAAATTGTATCCGTTGGATGTTGTGCCCGCACGACATTGTGTCCTGTCCGTCAGACATTGTGTCCTTCTGACATTGTGTCTTTAGGACACAGAATACCTGGGGCGGTCTCTCCACCTGGACAGAATGTCTGGGAACAGTTTCTCCATCTGGCCCTAATGTCTGCGAGGACAGAATGTCTACGGCCACAATGTCTGGAGACGTAGAGTTGGGCAGGACACATAAAATGGACAGAATGTCGGGAGAACAGCATGTCGGGGGACACATCATCGGTGTGCCGCCGATATGGAGCAAAATCTCATACAGTTGGGAGTCCCCTGTTGATCTTCCCCAAAGGCCAAATCCAACTAGTCCCGCTCAATTGTCGACGAGAAAAACCAAATAAAAAGATCCAAAAGAGCACTTTTAATTAATTTTGAATTAGAAAATGGGTGGGAAAACTTAAAAATATGGCTTCCTAATAGATAAAAGCTGGGAGGCATTGGTTGTGTACAGAAATCCGGCCGTGAGACGTTTGAAAATAGCTCGGCAAGCGATTTGAAAAACATCGCGTACGCGATCTCATTTGACATCTCACCCGCGATCGCCCGAACCTGTTTATGGTCCGTGAGATTTGCAAGCCTGGAGGAGCTGTTTATACTCGCACGATTGTACGCTGGACGAGAGGTTTTTCCTCTCATGAGGGCATTTCTTCCAGACTATAAAGGGGCCTTAGCGCTGTGCTGGTGTTGCTAATGGCTCGTTTTCGGCTAAGAAACGGGTAGGCTAAGAATAGCCAGACTCCTTGTACAGATAATATATCTCTGCATTTGTACTTGATGACAGTAATAAGGTATGCTTTCCTTGTGTTTGTCCACCTCTGTCCACTATTCTTTCCTGTCGATCACATTTAATACAGTTATTTACTTTCGTCCATCCAAAGGTATTTGCCTGGGTCGTGACAAAAACATAATAAAATTTCTTGGTTCTTATAGATTTGATTTGAATACGTAGAAAAGACGCTAACAAAATACCATAAAATCCTCTTAGATTTGAGCGACCTCTTAATCCAATCTGGAAGCTTTCGAGTCACAGGCTCAGCATCATCAGAAACCGTTACCATGTGCCCCGCATAAATGTGCCTATTCCCGGAACGTGAGCCAAAGCAACAACAACGGGTTAATACTCAATGATTGCTCTTAGCATCTGTCAATAGTCCCAATTGAAGCGAAAGTTCGCAATCGCCTTTTCAGTGACGATCACCATCGATGCAGTACGAAGCTCCGTCAAAAAAATTCAGCCGAGTTGCCCTTTTCATGGTAGTCAGGTCGTCTACCGTATATCATCAGGCACCAAATATGTTTGCGGGTGAAGAAGCTGCTATTTGTGGTGGGCAGGCGGATCAACCGCTGCAGTACCATGCTAAACCAATACCATTATTGCAACCCATGATAAGACGTGGAAGTCCGGAAGGTTACGTTGGTGGAAACTTCTTCTCAAGACCCAGTTCGGAATACCCTCTCGTCGCGGTCAGTGGAAGAGCCGTCGAGTCTACGACCGCGGAATAGCATGGTGGCAAATCCGGCGCTCTTGCAGCAGCTGCGGCATCGCCGTTTGCGGCTATTCTGTGTCCTGAATAAACGTGCGTATTCTCGGAAGGGGATCCGAACAGTACTAGGGGGCTGTATTCGCTCTGGTTCAACCCTCGACCATTCCCATCGGCATGGTTCCTCGAATTAAGGTCCGCGGTCTCCATTGTTGTCGTTGCTCGATGTCCCGAGAACTCCGATGATGAGGGACCATTTCCGCGGGTCCCTTCATTGAGTCCGGTCATGATCCTGCTTGTAGGGCAGTCCGTCCCACCGTCGGCTAACTGGTCTCCCAATGTTTGCCCATCGAGCTCCGCCAAACGACGTTTCGCAATTCGATGGATGAAAATAGCCGAAAACAAGAGCACCTGAACGAACACTGCGCCTATCACCACCATGCTGATGTAATGATATTTCACATCGATAGGGAAAAAAACATCATCGTAGCCTGACCAAGGATTGTAAATCCAGTAATCGCGCGGGTGGCTCTCGTGATAAATTATTTCGGATAAGGGTTCGACATTGTCTGCTTGTTCCTGGTGAATTTGTGAATCAATCAGAAAGTAACAGCCTTGGACGAAGAAAGCAAAGGATAGTGCAGTGCCGACGAGAAGCAGGCTGCGGTAGTGAAGGAGGTTGTTCGACGATTTACGTTGGTACTCTTGTAGGGAAAGCCGGCCCAGTGCGCCGCCTAATCGGCGCTGGGTACAACAAGCTGCAAGGACACCGGAGGTTCCGCTAAGGATCATGAAGAAGATCGAGTATATCGATAAGTTGAAGAAATCTGAAAATCGAAGAGAAAATCAAGGTAAACTTGCCATAGATGAAGAATACAAACTGAAATCTGCAGGGTATCCAGCAAAGACCTATATATGGGGGGCCACCCACCATATAATATTTTGGATTTTTTATTTGAGTCTATAATTTTATTGAATCCGTGGATTAGCAAAATTCAGGCTTTTTTGTTTCCCCATCGTGATTGCATTCCTTAATGTTAGGCTTCATTTAAGAACTGAAATGTTGATCCTTTTAAAAAAAACAGTTTCCAAAGTGTGGTCCTAAATGGCCAGATTACGAGAAACATTTCTTCTTTAAGTAAATTTTTACGTGCAAAAGTGTCAGACATGGCTACTACAAGATCAAACAGCTGTCGTGTATGGAGTGAATGCCCCAGCCTACCTGTATGTTTGACTATCATGTAGCTGTATTCAAAGGTCGCCAAGCCAGCTATAGCTTGCAGTAGCCCAGGAATCAACAGAACTGGAAGTTTACGAATGCGCCTGCGTAGCTTTTGGAGGCAACCGTCGTGAGGGGAGTGCTCTTCGGAAGGCATGCTCGTGCAGTTGTTGGCTCAACTCAACGGGAGCGCTATTTAAAGTGAGAATGGAGACTTCTGAAGACTAGGGGTTGGATGAATGTTTTATCCTCTTCAATATAGTCAATACTTGAAATAACAAAAACTGAGAAATAATGAAGAACATGAAAACTGTTGGATGGAAAGTAAAAAAACGTAGTACTTGAGAGAGACCAGAAGACAACGGTTACGAAGTTACAGTGCAACGTGTTGTAGTAATAATGCATGGAAGCCTGGGGGATAGCACGCGACTCGGGTGTGCACAGCTCTTGAATCGATTTTTTGAGTTATCTGCGGAGTGCGCATGTGGGGGGGGGGGAGAGTACGTCTGGGTGAACCATCGACAACGCTTCAATTTCACACACAACAGCACGTCAATAGGGCAACACTGTTCTTTTAAATGAGTCATAATATCATTCGGAACACTGACTGGGGCAACCGCACACAAATGGCTTTAATACAGAAGTATAGCGGTTAATCGAGTTCAGCCATTTAGCTCGGGCAGTGTGTACAACCATGCACTGGACGAGCTAGATGGTTTAAATCGGCTAAGCGTCATAATATGACCACTTTTTTGCCCAGGGAGCCGGGCGAAAGTAACGAGACAGACTGCGATAAAAATTTGTAACACAACCGCTTGATTTACTCTGCATCTCGTACTCTCCAGTCCCCACTCGGTCTGGCATACGTTCATACAGAAACATTACCCCAGGCAGACTCACTGAAGGTAGGCGGAGCCATAGCCAACTCGTTACCGGCACCGAAGAAAGTGTAAGCATTGCGAAGACTGACGGTAAGCGACTCAATGCAGTCCTCACTTGGTAAGAACATCAATCAACCAATCAACCGTACCCAAATCAGGTATCACTTCCGGACACATCAATCAATCGACCAATGAAAAGGGCCCGAACTGCTGGGTTGAATAACCGAAGATGTCAATCAAGGAAAATGGCACATTCGGCATCCGCCTTCCCGCTGGATAACGCCCCCTACATTTCCAACCACCTAGACGGCCGTTCCGCGGACCATCTGTGACGTCGGTTAGTCTATTCTTTTTCGTAGGACTCTCTGCCAATGGCGTGCCTGCGACCGTCCGTTTTCGGTAGTTTGGCTCTTACTAGGGAAGTGGCGGAGGTTTCCCCTCGCTCTTAGAGTGGGGTTTTTTTTGCTGATACTTGTTAATATATCATGATTTTTCATAGGGGTCTCGTCAGTGCAAATACATTTGCAGGTTCAGAAAAAAACGAAGAAGAAAAAAAGAACCTTTGCCAGTTTGTGCTATATGCCGGCGTTTGATTGATTGATCATTTGAAAACGTTCTCGAAATTTTATTTTTTCAAGTACTTTTCAGTATGTTACTGAACGTGAAATTGTTTTTAAAATTTACCAGAAACCTCCAACATAATAAAAAAGTGAGAATTGTTTTGTTTAACCGGAACACCTTAAGAAAATATAAAAGGAAACAGCGCAGTGGCCCCAGCACACTGTACGATAATGCAAAGTTTTAAAACCAGTGTTACCGAATAATTGGTTCTCGAAATTATATTTTTTCAAGTAATTTTCAATATTTTATTGAGCGTGAGCATATTCCTACTTCCCTAGTAAGAGCCAAACTACCGAAAATGATGGACGACGATGGTTAAATGGAATACCCGCAGAGCTGGCCTAGTGTCAGCAAACATAGTCGTGCTTTTCCATAGTATTACGGATTGTCTGTAAGTCCAGAAACTTTCTGACCGCTCTTGTCATGGACTGCCTGCCTGATCGACGGACTGCTCGGAGGTATTTTGGCACCGGAAGTTAATCGGGTTGCCCTACTATACGAACTTTGCTATAACAGCGTCACAAAGCCTGCCTGTTAATCGTTCGGGCAAATCTATATATTTTCAGATTTCCGTTAACCTAGTGGATTGATTGCCACAAAGACAGCTTTCTCGGATGACTTGCGGACCTCCAAGAGGACTATCGTGACGTCCGCAAGGCTTGCCAGTTAATTGAAAGGTTGAATTACCACCCCGTCATAATTCCGTAAATCTAGAAGGCGACCAGACCGTCCCAAAGCCGTCGTAGAAGATGTTTCTCTCAAACAACTGAGTTTTTGGGACATTGAATCAATCATCTGAATATCTCGTTCTGTCTCTTTACTGGCTTTCCGAATGTTTATCCTTACTACAAAATGGTTATGCTAAAGCTGAAAAGAAGTCTGTCTGAATTCCGGGATATTCATCTGCCTTTTGATAGGCATGCTTGCTTCTGAGAGACCCGTCGACGAACTGGATAATTTTGGTACAACTGGTAGGTTGGCCTACTAGCTGAAAGTCCGCCTACCCGTCCAACCTTCTCGTTGGTCTTGGATAAGCATGCCGGGTTGCCAGCCTTCGGTAACAGTCCAACAGCCGCACGGATAGGACGCCAGTTTCCGCATGTTCCTAAGCTTTTGGGATGGTCTGTCATTTTGTGGGATGGCTCGTCAACTGTTCGGTCAGGTCGCAAGCCATGGGGTTGGCCGACTAGCTGGACGCCCTGACAGCCCAGCAGGGTTTATCAACTTCGAATTATGCATTGACTTTCCGCAATGCCTTTCAAATTTTTAAGCAAGCAGCCGCCTTTCCAACGTTGTGTACAGCATATAGACCCCCAACTCATTTATGCTGCATGTTTCGCCATTTTTACGTCACTCAGCAAATATTGTAAATTGTAAACTTGTATTGTTATATTTCTATTACCCAATAATACTTACAAGGGAACGGAATGGTAGCCGACACGCCACTTTCCCTGAATTTTATTTTTAAAATAGTGGACTAAATAGATTTTTGCAACAAATTTCATCTGCAAACGAGCTCTGATCTGAGAAATTTCAGAGAAATTTCATTTCAGCACAGATTTGAATAATTTAAACTTTACCTAGTCAAGTTGGGCCAATTCTAAAGGAGAGATGGTTGTTATATTGATCGCAATTTTCTTGTTGTAGTGCAAAGGCTAGTACATCGTTGATCATCAGTGCGCTAACAGACGAATTTCAAAGTGAAAATTGACTAAAAATTATCTGGACGGGCAATGTGAAAGATAATTCATTGCGGTCGCAAACTGCAGTGAGCTTTATAAAATACATATATTCTATAGTTATACATAAATACTCGTACAAAGTTGATAGGCGAGTCTCATGATAGAATACATCTAACTGCGCATTATACACCCTTATAGTTTTATTTGTTTATAAATGTAGTGCAATAATTTCCCGGACTTTCAAAATTTCATCGGCAAAGCACTACCATATTTAACAAACAAACAAAAAATTATGGGGAACGAGAACGGCAGTCTGAGATTAAGGTAATACAGGGACGAACTTAAGAAATAGATACTTTGACATAAGATATCATTATCGGTACTGTATTGGACACAAGTACAGTTGCACAGTTAAACTCGTACACACGGGATGTAGTCAGGACTAACATGTCAAAAAACTGAGCTTTCGTACATTAATATTCTATTGTAAATGAACTAATTGATTTATAGTGATCATCTATAATCGAAATCTGAAACCTCTCGATTATGAAATTCCCTTAAAACCTTTATATTCTCGATACCCAGTAAAGTGCAAATATTTAGGTGCGCGTGCAGAATTTTTTCGTTTTATACTGAGCGATCATGGCACGATGTCGCATATCACCCAGGTAAGTTGCGCTTTTTATGACAACGTATTGAGTGCGTTACTAATACTAGTAATAGTTGCGTTTCTAACCTTCATGCGTTCATATAAGTGCTGACAAAAAAAACAAATTTCCATCATGGGTCCAAGAGCTTTAGACAAGTTGGCGGGACGCCAGCCAACAAGTTTAAATCGATTGACAAAATTTGTTGGGCAGACTTTAGAGTTCAGCAACCTCATATTTACGTCATTCTTCATTTGGACCTGATTACAGTTACGCATCCTCATAGTTACACAGTTACACACTAACGCTAAACAATTATGAATTCAATACAAAATATAATTGAAATACTTACCAAGACGCAAACATTAAAAAACAACAAAGAAAAAGCACAAAAATCAAGTCTAAAGGCTTTAGCCATGTACTCTACGGTGTTTACTCTACTATTTCACAAATTAAAAGACAGTGTGTGAGTGACCAGGGGCCTTAACTATGTAATTTAAGAAGTATATTAGAATTAGAATGAGAATGAGAATTAGAGTGAGAATTCGAATGAGAATTAGCCAAATCTTCCACTGCCGAACTGGTCGACCGATGTTCGCGCATCGAGCTCCGCCAAACGACGTTTCGCAATTCGATGGATGAAAATAGCCGAAAACAAGAGCACCTGGACGAACACTGCGCCTACCACCACCATGCTGATGTAATGATATTTCACATCGATAGGGAAAAAAACATCATCGTAGCCTGACCAAGGATTGTAAATCCAGTAATCGCGCGGGTGGCTCTCGTGATAAATTATTTCGGATAAGGGTTCGACATTGTCTGCTTGTTCCTGGTGAATTTGTGAATCAATCAGAAAGTAACAGCCTTGGACGAAGAAAGCAAAGGATAGTGCAGTGCCGACGAGAAGCAGGCTGCGGTAGTGAAGGAGGTTGTTCGACGATTTACGTTGGTACTCTTGTAGGGAAAGCCGGCCCAGTGCGCCGCCTAATCGGCGCTGGGTACAACAAGCTGCAAGGACACCGGAGGTTCCGCTAAGGATCATGAAGAAGATCGAGCATATTGATAAGTTGAAGAAATCTGAAAACCGAAGAGAAATTCAAGGTAAACTTGCCATAGATGAAGAACACAAACTGAAATCTGCAGGGCATCCAGCAAAGACCTATACTGTATATGGGGGGCCACTCCTTTCTTCAATGGCCTACCCTGAAGGGTATTTTTTTATTAAATCCGTGGACTAGCAAAATTCAGGATTTTTTGTCTCCCCATCGTAATTGCATCCCTTAATGGTAAGCTTTTTTTGAGAATTAAATTTTGATCCTTTTCAAAAAAACCAATTTCCAAAGTGTGATCCTAAATGGCCAGATTATGGGAAAAAGTTCCTTTTTAAGTAACTGTTTACGGAGCATTTTTTGGCGCTGCCACAACGGGCGACTCATCAAACAACTAATACTATTTTTCATAACACAGATAACTCAAATACCACATAAAAAAACGTACCCATATCTGAGTTCGTTATGTGTCAACACTTTTCTCCACTTAAATTCTCTCTGTAGAATATTCTAGGGCAAATAATTAGTAGCAGGGAGTAGTCAAACGACCAATTCAAGCCAGCGAATATTCATTAACGTGACGGTGGCTACTTTTCAGATGCATTTGCATGCAGCTTCTGTTAACTCTCAGCAATAGTGTCAGACATGGCTGCTAAAATAAACCCGATCGAACAGGTGTCGTGTATGGAGTGAATGCCCCAGCCTACCTGTATGTTTGACTATCATGTAGCTGTATTCAAAGGTCGCCAAGCCAGCTATAGCTTGCAGTAGCCCAGGAATCAACAGAACTGGAAGTTTACGAATGCGCCCGCACAGCTTGTGGAGGCAACCGTCGTGAGGGGAGTGCTCTTCGGGAGGCATGCTCGTGCAGTTGTTGGCTCAACTCAACGGGAGCGCTATTTAAAGTGAGAATTCTATTTAAAGTGAGATTTCTGAAGACTAGGGGTTGGATGAATGTTTTATCCTCTTCAATATAGTCAATAATAGAATAACAAAACCTAAGAGATGAAGAAGAGCACAAAAACTGTCAAAAGGAAAGTTAAAAAAAACGTAGTACATGAAGGAGACCAGAAGACCACGATAACAAAATTACAGTGCCGCGCGTGAGATGCATGGAAGCCTGGAACTAGCACTCGACTCGGTTGTGCATGGCTCTTGAATCAATTTTTTGGGTTATTTGCGGAGTGCTCATAGGTGGGGGGGGGGTGTACGTCTTGGGGAATCATCGGCAACGCTCCACTTTCACATACACAACAGCACGTCAACAGGGCAACACAGCTCTTCTGAATGAGTCATAACATCATTCAGAACGACCGACTGGGGCGACCACACACAAATAGCCTTAATACAAAAATATAGCAATTATAGCAAGGACCAAGTAATGGAGACAGGATAAAGAGACTCGAGCCGGGCGAAAGTAACGAGACAGATTGCGATAAAATTATCGTCACTGGGCGAGAACACCAATCAACCAATCAACCAAATCCGGTATCAATTCCGGATACATCAATCAATCGACCAATGAAAAAGGCCCGAGCGGCTGGGTTGAAAAACCGATGATGTCAATCAACCCGGATGGCACATGCGGCATCCGCCTTCCCGCTCGATTACGTCCCCCACATTCCGACCACCTAGACGGCCGTTCTGTTAACCGTCTCAAACGTCGGTTAATCTATTTTCTTTTTTTTTCATACGGCCTTTTGCAGCTGCGTGCCTGCGACCGTCCATTTTCGGTAGTTTGGCTTTTAGTACATATTTTCTGGCCATTTACGAGGAGATTAGCCCCTCACTTGGGCAACTTCTTCTCCATTCAAGATCTTCACAATTCAGTATCATAATCAGCAGCGTACCCATTTTGTCATCCCAGTTCTCCAGTTTTTGCGGTGTTTCCATGCTTGTTTGTGGTTCACCTATACTTTTATTTAATGTGCCAAGCCAGTGATCCTTACAGCCCCTCCTAAACATATCGCTATATTCGAACAGTCATCTGATTCACAATTTATAGTCGATCGCCTCGATCAATAGGTATAGAGCCGCACAAATCAGAATATATAGTAGGTATGTTAATTGTACAAATGGGATCCTAATTGCATTGTGCACTAAAATTTGATAGATCCTATGGCCGACTGTGCAAATAATTCCGACAGAAAACTGTCCGCTGTCATTACGGTTAGCGTCAAGGAGGTTACAATAATAATAACTTAGTTCCAGCACATAGGAAACTGCCACGTCCTGCGCACGTACTCGATCAGGGCTAAAACATACTCAATATCCTCAATTAAAGTATCCGAATCAACTGACTGCGGATTTTTGAACAATGTACAAGCCGCAGGTCCGCGCCATTTTATGACTTCTAATTATTTGATTTGCATGATATCACTACTCAAGAAAGACTTTATGATCCAATACAGAGCACCAACAAAACTTCGAACAAGTTATGAGAATGCTATATTAAAGTTATTTGGCCGTGTTGACCTTACTTACAACCTAGGACAAGTTTACTCGTGACGTGAAGAAACGAAATGGGACGGTGGTAGGAAGAAATCCCGCAATCGACGAACCTCGACCCACGTCTCGATACTGACGTGTGCCATGCTGAAAAACCGCAGGCAATACCACGCCTACGTGAATATCGCGGCGGGGACGCTTGCACTCGTCTAACAGCCACGACACCACCGCAAACAAACGTCCGCATTTTCTATCGGTACCCCAGCCATCACTAGTGGGTGATGCGTACGTATACTGTGACTCAACGGGTGTCCTTCATCGGAATTGCAGTTCCAAGTTGAATTAACAATCTTGATTATCGTCCATGTACAACAAATACTCGCGGCCCGAAAGCCCCGAATGCTGAGGTCCCGCGTATCCGCTAGCCATGGTCATGCTTGCTCAACCTCCGTCCCGCTATGAGCTAACGGGATAGAGGGGCATTCTGTATACTCCGCCAGACGACGCTTGGCGGTCCAATAGATGAACATAGCTGAACACAACTGCACTTGCACGAATACCGCACCTATCGCCACCATGCTCAGGTAGTGATACTTCAAATCTGCAGTGTCAACGGTGTCTGCCAAACCAGACCATGGATGGTAAATTAAATAGTCTTGCCGAATGCTTTTCTGATCCTGATATCGAGATATATAATACAGAAGGGTGAGCCAGCGAAGTTGGGACAGCTCGAGTTTTACCAATTTATATCAACAACTATCAATCCACAAACCATCCATGGTGTCCAATAGACAAAGGGGTTCATTTGATTTTGGAAAACACCTCTACATTTATATTCTCTTGCGAACGTCAAAAAACAAATTAGATTTGAAATTACGGTAGTAATTTTTTCTCTATTCAAAACGGGCAATGGTTTATTACGACGGATATGTCTCCGTTTGATTTGAAGCTCCGCCCAAACATGCAACCCTATTTCGTAATACCGGGATATTTTAATAATCCGCGAAAAATTCAGCTGGTGCGCACTCAAGATGGAAAGCCACAGCAGACAGGCGGGCCATTTTGAATGCACGGAAACAAAATGTCGATTAGTTTGCAACAGATAGCAGTCTCTGCCTACTTAGCTAGTGCTAGATGAAGCAAAACATTGTCTGAACATGAACCTGGTGAAAAAACGGGGAAATTTGTGTAGAAAAACCGAAAGGGAACAAATTGCCAGACGGCACTTTTTCAAAGCATATCTTTTATGGCGCTCCAGATTTTCGCCGTTTGGATTACACAGAATGGTTGAATTTTGCAAAAAAGCTTTTTGATGCGAGATCCGTATGAAGGCATTCAATTTACAAGTGTTCAAATAACTAATGTTTAATGGAACACTAAAAGAAATAATGTTGAAGTTTGAGAAATCCGGGCTAACAAATACCAGGCTCTGATGCCATCTTTATTAAGAAAAGCTCAAACAAAAGTCTTATTTGGCAGTTCATTGATTTGCATCTGAAAGAATCGGATTCTGGACCTCCCACTGAACACGTTATTGAAATTGGATTGAAAAAGGAACTTTTTTTAGTGTACTGCTGTTTGGTTAAAGATCACCCTCCAGTATTGAAATGGGCCTTTTGCCGAATAGCGCTTGATCACTGTCCATTTTACCAATGTTTTCAATATAAGAAGGTTTTTATAAGGATAACATATGCCGGAACAAAAATTAAATGATAGCAGTACAGTAATTAAAGAGGAATAGTACAAAAAATGGTCCCGAGCTAGCTGATTTCTGATTTTACTGTTGAAATTTTTATGCATTTTTCTCACCCCGGTCGGCTAAAGTTAATTTTAAAATTATATAGAAGTCCAAACTCCTCATCAACTTTTCTGTATAATATGCCCATCGGAGCTCAAACTCTCCTTTGCTCGAACTTTCCGGTATATAACAAACCTGTCGGAACTCAAACTTTCCTTTCATAAACTTTCTTATTTCTTTTAAATTCGTGACCCGAGTGGTTCGGTCAATTACCCATTTGGTACTGTAATCACCAATATCCTAGTTGTATATCGGGGATCAAATCAGAAGATGAGTCTTGTGTATTCATGTCGTGTACTGCTTTCCTTATGCGGCGCGCAGTCCGCCGATTTTTCAACAGAGCGCATGATTCTGGTATGTTTACAACATAATTCTTTATTGCGTCCTACAGAAACTCCTGGCACTGCTACGTAATAGAGGATTGTGATGGCACCCGGCGCACTCAAGAAAACCGGGAAATATGGGCTGCCTCACGTCGATGTGACCCTTGACTTTGACCAGCTCATGGAACGAGTGAAGGCGATAATCGAAAAAATTACGACTTGGGATATTCCAGGCTCCCCAGACATCCTCAAGCAGCTCCATGATGTCGTGCAAAAGAGCTCCGTCAGCACACGAATTGGACAAGCCTGTGTGCGTATTGCCCAGTACACACCGGGAGTGGGGCTCGTGATGGGCATCTACATCTGTACTACTGCTGTCGCGGTCGCAGGGAGATGGCCAAGGCATCGTTCTTCCGTCAAGTCAACGGCGTACTGACACTCGCCATCGTTGTGGGCTCGCTGTGCATCCCGGTGGCAGGGCCAGCAGCCATTTTGACGTGCTTAACGGCCGGGGCCGTCGGGTTCGGGGTAGGCACCGCCGCCGAGGCGTACCTGGCAAACCAGTTCATGGAGGAAAGTCTGGAGAAACGCTCTATGGCAAAATACTCAAACATTCCGCTTCAGATGCTGCTGGGAGCGGTCTGCGGAGCGATTACTGGACTGAATCCGGGCTTCCAGTCGGCTGAGGATCTGCTCGCCTTGTTTGGTCGCTGCTTCACAGCAGGGGTGTGTGCTGCGAGGACGGTCCTCTACGGGAGCGTTGAACACACCGACTACCGGCAACTCCTCGCGTTCGTTCTGACCTGTGAAATTGCCATTCACAACCACAAGATTAAGGAGGAACGGGAGAAATTGAAGAGGGCAGAAAAGGAGGCCAATCCAGAAAGTTTGCTTACGCATCAGAAAATGTTCAAGGATTTGTTTGAGGTTGGGGATAAAAAATGTCAAGAGTACGGCGATTTGAAGGCCGAAGTTAAAGCGGATTTTGGCAGCGCGGATGTCGAATTAGATGCGGGATGACCGCCCACGGAAACATTGTCTGATACCGACCGTGTCAATAAGGTACATACTGTCAAGTTCTTTCTATCTTCTCTATCTGGATTATGTGGTGATCGGTTTTGGAATAATATTTAATAATGATTAATAATTTTGGGTTTGTGTTTAGGTTGTCAATGCCGGCTCTCAGTGACAGAACCTGTCAGGCTGTCACTACTCCACTGATTGTTCGACTCTAGGTCCTATTTGGTGCACTCAGCGATTTTAAGAAAACCAAGTGTGTTGTAAGAATGTGATGACGCGGTGTGATGTTTCAACCTGAAGCAATGTTTTATTGAACGCGAGGCGCGATACTTAACACGTTTCAATGGAATAGCGCCATAATGGCATATTTTATCGTGTGTATTGATATATCCCTCAGCCGTTTTCACACCAATATTGGTATGGTCCGATAAAGACCAATCTGCAAAAACTTATTTTCTAAATGTGTGACGATAATAGTAACTTCTTGATCTGTACGAGGTAAAGGCCGTTAACCAGGCCGTTTTAGAAATTGTAACTTAACCAGGCCGGTTTTTTTCAACGTTGATTTCCCGGCGCTACAGTGCTGCCATGCCATAGCAGATGGCTTGAAAATATTCGAAAAAATTCTCTGACCCATTTTAGTTCGTTCCTAAGCCTTACCGTTCGAATTTGGCTCCAAAAAAAGGAAGGGAAGATTCTCAATGGAGAAGTGGGCAAGCAGTCCGGTAGAGGCGCCACTTCGGTTCCATCTCCCTGGGTTGACTTCGCAAAAACGACTTATGCGCCACCTGTTGGCCTGCCGGCCTAGTTAAGTCACGATTTCTAAAACGGCCTGGTTAACGGCCTTTACCTCGCACCATTTCTTTGTTCTGATGGTCAATCTGCGACTGCTAAGCATAAGTGTTGTGAAGTTTTGTAACAAAAGAGGCGGCAATTATTTTGGAATTGCAATCCTTAATTTCGGTTTGCTTAATGTTTAGGCTCATTTTAAGCCAAGCAAAAATATACTCTGTATAATCCGAGTACAAACTGTACAAACATGTATAATAAAGAAATTTCTTAGTAATAGTTTATTAAGTAAGATTCAATCTCATATTTTGTTGAGATGTAACATAATTCAAAAGAATGGTGATTGCAGCCATTTATAAGAAAAACGTTAGCTGCTTTTCAGGAAGAAGTCTTTTTATTTCGCCTAACACTTATTAAAGTCGAGCCCTGAAGGAGCGAGGATGTCTTTTAACTTGACGCACTGTTTTGGACGAGGGCGAAAGGGTGTCTGTGTGTCTGTGGCCGTCGATGAGCATCGATTGATCGAAGGACGTGGCTTAAGTGCGGGCTATGGTCAATGCTGTCGACCAATCGCAGCATCTCACATGAGCGCATAGAGCCAGTGATCTTTATTCGAATTACGTGCCATAGAGATTGGCCTTTTTTTAACATGTGCATATAGTTCGGTAGTATATGATATATACGGTATATGGTATATACGCGTGGCCAAAACCTTACAATAACCGATTTAAGCGATCTAACCCGTTCAATGTGTATACATGTATACATCGATCGAGGTAAATGGCCAACTCGGTTAGTGCAAGGAATTTGCTACGTGTATAGACTATACGGATTTTGACATTGCTGAATTCTTCCGCAAACGAAATTGAAAATTTATTTATCTGCAGGTTTGCTAAATCATTCTGAAATGTGTTCACTGTGTAGTACTTATGTAGTCGCGAAACATTCGCTTTCAGTTATGATGTCGGAACAACAAGAACCTTCTTGAAACAATGGCACAGGAAAATGGGCAGCTTATCAAAATAAAAGCCATGAAAAGACGTAGGGTAAATATTGTTGATTTACCCCACTACTTGGGTCCAGTGTAGGCACAGCAGGCGACTTTTATGTTATTCAGCGCGGTATCGTCCTTTCTGCCTTGGGATCCTTCGATCTGCACGCTGAGTCCACAGATCGCCGATCCGGACGGGCAACTCTGCCGCAATTGCCAATCTCCGTAGGTTTCCCCGTTCCCCGTAAACACCTAGAAACGGGTGTGATGTACTGTTTGCACCACAAAAGAACCAAAAATAATACTTGCCCCCTTCCTTCAAATGGGAAAATGTATCAGCCCTAGTTTTGTTTTATTTTTGGTAAATTCAGAACAGGGATGACCCAATCAACTTGTATTTTTATTCCAAAGCGAAAAGCCCCTCCTCCCTGCACAAAGACACAAGCCGTCCCTCCCCATACCTTCCCTCGAGAAAAGTCCGTTATCCCTCTACAACAAAATTTCACTGCCCTTGCTGAGCATTAAAAATGAATAGCATGCCACTAGAGCGAGCAATGGTTTTACTATAATTAGGTTGAGGCAGTGTTGCCCCAGTTACATATAAATCAGAAAGCCTCACTGACTTGACCAATGGCTGTTCTTCAAACTGAATCAATCAATCGATCGATCAATCATTTGATAAATCTATTGACTTACCTTGCCATCAGAACATTTAATCTCCACGTCATTGGTGGCTGTGTCGTCCTTCCTGGGGCCTAGCGGAGCCTCCGCGCGGTGCCTCATGCTGACCACGACCGCTACACCTGGGCACCGTACATGTCGACGCCAGTAGCCCCACGGGCCTTCCTTCACCGTGATGACATACTGCCCTTGGAAGGTGGCCTTGGTGCAGATGAGGAGGACTGCGTTGAGAGCCGTGTCGTCCCCGCCTTATTGCTTACCCTCCGCCTTCAACTGCATCCCCGACACGAAGAACCCGCGGGGGCAGTACTCAAAATCCGACCAGTCGCCCCAGTTGGTCACGTGGTTCGTCATGATGTAGGCCATCACGTCGGATCGGCTGCTGATTCGGACACCGCGGAATAGAGACCTTCGGTTTGCAGTTCCCTGGACGCATTGTGGGAAGCAGCCGCGCGGGCTCCCGAAAAAGCAATTAGCAACAAGAATACCCCAAACAGTGTAAACATTTTCGATCTCTCTCTAGCCCAAAATTTGTAAAAACTCTTTGTTCTGAAAGAAAGTAATAGAAACTAAAAGAAAACTAACAACATTACAAAACCATCAAACCAGAAGCTAAATTTTCAGTACCGCATGTAGAATGGAGATATTATTATAACGCCGCCTTTATATTCATCTGAAGCAAGAGTTTTATCAATGTTGTTTGTTGACCATCAACAGGGCAATAACACATTCAGTTTGTGCGGACGCATCGAATGGGGAGCGGAGAAGGAAGCGGCTCTTTAGTGATCTGGTTAAATGCCGGATCTGGTGAACACAAATAATGATAACTGGTAGGAGTAGCCAGGGCGTGAGTGTTTTTGTGTACTAAACCAAATATTGTCACTAGAAAGGATAGCGGAGTTGCAAAGACAATCCCAGTCAATTCAATAAATATCATCGACTATCCCTGCATTGTTGTGGCATATGGATAGTACTCTTACGCAGTTAGATCCGAACTATGTTCATGCGTTATCTCTTTTTAGAATTGAGCTGATTCAGTACTGCTCTCTAAAACCAAAAATCATCCACTGTCTGATCCATCCACATCCAGTCTCATATACCGTGAAACCAGATAGACACTAGACTAAGGATCGTGTATTTTTCGCTTTTGTTGGAGGTTTTTTATTCTGCAGATTCCATTTGCGGCATGTGTATAACAAAAGTACGCGAAGGTCTCAAATGTCAAAAGGGCAAATGATTTTTCAAAAGGTTGAATTGCAAAAGAGGTCTCTGATAAATTTCTTAAAAATAATTTGAATAGGATCGAACGATTTTAGCGGCACTGCCGAATTGCTTCCAGATTGACAAGATTGCTAAGTTTAATTTACTACTCAGCTACTCAGGTCCGCTAATAAGCCATATTCCTAATGGGTGTTGCTGCCATGTCTAAATTTTTCCTATCTGTTTTGTGTTGTCTGTCTGTATGTTTGTCCCTCTGCCTGTCTGTCTGTCTATTCGTCTGCCTGCCTGCCTGTTTAACTGCCTGTCTGTCTGTTTGTCTGTCTGTCTGTTAATCTAACTGTGGATCTGTTTATCTGTCCGTTTATTCGCCTGTCTGTCTGTCTATTAGGCTGACTGCCTGCTTGCTTGTTTGTTGTTTGCCTGCATGTTTATATGTCTACTTAGTTAAATAGAAAAGGCATAATATCTCAAATTCATGCAATGCTGAATAAGTGAATAACGAAGAAACGTCAAATGTCGCATTTAGCGTCCTGAGAAAACTGAAAGCAAATATAAAGATTAAAATGCGGCTTAATGCACTTTTTGGAATACTTCGGTGACGGGCTTTCCGTATCAGTATCAATTACGTGAATGCTTGTATGCGAGTCTGCAATATGTCTGTCAAGTTATTGCTGTTTCGGAAAATCGTTTTCTACCGGTCTTTTGCTTTGGCTAACTGTTTTTTCTCAGTAAGTCAGTTTATTTGCCTACCTTCTTTTACCGCCTGTCTGTCTGTCTGTCTGTCTGCCTGTCTATTTTTGTATTAATCTCTCTGTCTATTAAAACGTCAAACCCAACCGCTCAGAAATTTTTTCAAGCATTCTATGGCCCTCAACGCGGAATAGTTTATTTTTCTCCTGCAGAAAACACAAATACTTCTCATTCTAACTAGCCGCAAGTCTAGTTACGAAACTCATGCAATCCACTCGATGTGGGTGAAGTGTTGGCGGACACAACGTAAAAAAGAAATTCCGGGTGATTCAACAGCTGGGACAGTTCCTCTCGGTCAAAAATAACTTCTTGCTGTACAATTACTGTTTCTACTTCCGTACACATTCCAGACACAGTTCTTGCCCACGTTCTTCTCTCAACCGAAAGTGAGAGTGTAAATGTAGATGCTCTACAACACAAAGCGAAAAGAATGGAAACCGGTTTTTTGCCGACACACCGAAACACACAGCAGCGTGATGAATGATTGTTCGTCATGTAAACTTACCAGGGGCAAAACAACCACCGAGACACAGCCGTGTCTGCTGTACACATTCGAAGGAGAAGGGCCGCCGGAATGCGGTGTGGCAGCAACAACCGGCGTGAGGGCCATCTTTCTGTTGTCCGTCACAGACAACGGAACGGGCTGCACCGTGACGTTTGCGTTTGTCGATGAAAGCACTGTTTCGTTGGTCAACATCATCATGTGATCATGCTCCGTCATGTTATGGGCATTTGTCTCATTGCCAAGGTCAATCGGAGGCGGGAGGGTCCAGCTAGGGTCCTCCACAGTAAGAATGTGAAGTTGTGATGTCTGATTCGTCATCGGCAGGACCGGAACGATAGTTTCGTTCGTCGCAATGGTTAGGTTTGTCGCGGCTGGTACTTCCACGACAGTTGCATTGTTGACTGAGGATACCACGACAGGCAAAGCAATAGGAACAGTGCTTGTCTGGGCTGCTGTAGCTTCCGTTGTAATTTCGTCTGTTTTTCGAGCTTCCCTCGCAGTGTCGTTGGTTATTACCACAGGTTGAAGGACAATTGGGGTGATCACAACAGGCGCAATTGTTGGCTCGCTCGAGGGGATGAGCAGAACGGTTTGGTTGGGCATGACGGGGATTTCCCCACTTGTCGCGTTGGTTGGGGAAATCACAGAGATGTTTTGGGCCGAGGGGAGCATGACAATCACTACGGGGGCCGGTGGTACCGCGACTGGGGTAGGGAGAAGGACGATGGTGTTGTTGGTGGGAACCGGGCAGGATTTTTTAAGGATTCCGTTGATGCTGTTGACTTCGGATTGGAGGCTGCCGGGATCGCAGCGCATCATGTAGCGTTCCTGACAGGCTTTGATGGTAGAAAGATCCCTGCACAGAAAATGGAAAAATGTATAACTTAATGTTACACACATATGAGCAATCATTAAGTCATACGGTTGAAGGGTGCTTATCTCTTTGTTATTATTTATTGTAATCAGTTCTATACATTTTTTTCATAGATATTAGAGACGTAAATTTATTTGACAGTTGTCATCTGTATCTTTGGTGAACCATAATTGTTGACTATCAAAAATATTAAAACCTGTAATAAGTTAAGATTTAATTTATCGCATATAAGATTTTTATCTAATTTTGCTGTTGGGTAGGTGAAACACATAAATCGACCATTGATGCTCGCCAGAAATCTTTTTATATGAGTTGATTGCGAGTATTTTGGAATCACACTCCGTCATTTCGGTGCGCTTCAAGGTTGCGGTGGATTTAAACCCAAGGAAAGATATATCATCTGATTGCCAGCATGTTTATTAAAAGATTTCGCTAGTAAAAGTTTACTAAGATACAACCACATGTTTTTGGGGGACCTGTCAAGATAAAATAAGATTTGCGACTGCAGCATTTTATGAGGGAGACATTTCAGGCTTTTAACGAAGGTATTTTGACATTACGTAACTCATTGGGCGAACACTCGATCTAGGTGTATGGCTATAACGAGGAATTTGTTACCTGCACATCAAAGGCCGTCTGTCCGCCGGTACATTCCTAATCGCCTGACCATAGAGGTTGGCGAATAGTGGCGGTAAGGTATCCACAATTTTTTTGAGAGCCAGGCAATTTCTCGTGCTTTGACAGGATATACCAAGGCCGTTAATGGAAGAGGCGGTCGGAGGGTCCGCAAACAATGCACCATTAATCAGGCTGAAGATTGCAAGTATAAGGAATAGAAGCGACTTCATTTTCAGATGTTTCAATTAAAAAAATGGATCGATTAAAGGAGGATGAGTGATTATGGGTTTCGTTTATCAGGTGAAAGTCGATCAACTAGAACGAATGACTGTGTGTGTGTACCGCAGTTATTCTTCGCCCGCTCAGCCTTGATCTTCGTTTGTTGACGACCGGGGGGGGGGGAGAGAGAAAAAAACGTAATAAGCTGTCAGACCAGCTGTATGAATATCAATTTTGTTCTTTTTTGGCACGTGCTAACGATGACAAATCATATCTCTGAGCACAACTGCAAGTAAGAAGTAAGCGTACACTTGTTTACGGTAACGTAGTGTTGAAACTACAGCAGAGGCGCAAGGAGAAACGAAAAGAGCGGTAAACAGTGAGCGTGCCGCCTATGGCCAGAAAATAACGCGAATAACAAACGGCAAAACAACAGTGAAACAAATACCAGGCAAACGCTATGGGTTGAATCGCTATATGGGTTGATTCGGTCGAGTGGCGGAGGGCGCCACAAGTGTAAATTGTAAACGACACTCCTTCAATTTACATTTGTGGCGCCCTCTGCCACCCGACCGATTCAACCCATAGCGTTTGCCTGGTATCCTCTACGAATAACTTTCTATAAGTGCGATGGCGACGCAGTTGCAGACCACTGCACGATACCCTTAAACGCCCGGAGGCTGGTTAGGGTGTAATACATCAGCTGTGCTGCCGCAGATTCGTTAATGAACTGAATTGCTGTCTGAAGATTGACGGCTATTATAAAGCAGAAAACATGCGGTCGACTATTTCTCATTGTTGTGAAGGAATAAAAAGAATTTTTTGACTCAAAAGAAAATAATGTCCGGTTAGTAAAGCCTAAACACTTATTGTGACCATGAATACGACATTGGTGTCAACTCGTGAATTGATTGGTATTAAAAGTTGTTGTGATATCTAAACCGTTAAATATCTAAAACTAATCATCTCGTTACAAAGAATTAACCGCTACCGGTATAAGAGGAAGTCTTGAACGAACGAAAACAGTCATTGGTTTCATATCAGAGCCCGAAAATGTGTTTTCGGTTACAAAAAATACAAAACGATACAACGACGTTTGTTCTAACAAAGTTAAACTGCTGGTATATCCTGCTGCTCCCGAACAACTACATGCAGTTTAGACTTCTCTGGTGGTACAGGCCAAAATCTGTGTCCGCGCTACTCGACTGACTCTTTGCTTCCTTGGAGAATTCCTCGCGGTATGTGAGGACGATCGAAATAGAGTAAACCTACAAAGAATACATTCAGTGCGTGACAAAAATATAATTTCGGTTTTTTGAATGGTACATGTCTTTCAGTTAGTGCTACCTAGAGTTAGTGTCAGTTGCCCAACTATTAGCAACTTTTTCTACGATCAAACTGTTGTAATATAAAATTCAAGAAATAATGTACTTTATGAGTCGACGCAATTTAGCCGGTACCTTGTTTGGGTTCAAGCCACCAGAGAACCTGCTGGCGTTGGGTGCCTTGCATTTGCTATACGAGACATACCTCCAAAACAAGACCCAAGGGCACACCGACTAATAGCAAACCAAACCCGTCGAGGATCCCAATCATTATCGCATAGCATGACAGCATCACTAGTTTGATCCCAGTGAACACAGACCAGATTTTGATGCTGCAACTGCATCTCTATTGAAAAAGCAAAATGTGTGAGCTGCTTGGGTTTGCATCTCTTTTGACTTGCACAGTTTGCCAAGTTTCCTGAACCTTCTCACCGCTATGACCCCATAGAGAAGGGCTCCCGTGAAGAACAGGCACAGTAGGGC
>LRSR01014095.1:0-12816 GCA_001579985.1 Hypsibius dujardini
CCCCGGGCTGTTTGCCCACCACTGCGTCTGATTAGTTGCTTCAACGAAGCGTTCTTTGCCGAAGAAAGTGAAGAGGACTTGTGAAGATTACTAAGCACGTGGATCTTTGGTGAATTGCTTGATTGAAGACTGAGGCGCATTTCAGTGAGTGGGTGGTTTTGTACGCACACCTGGGGCCATATATACGGAAAACGCAGTTTGCGTTGCACCTTAGAATCGTGTCGCTACACGTACGTCTTACTCATTTGCTGACCTCGTGGTCGATAGTATCCAGAACCATATATTCAACTGGGGAACCACTTGAAGAATCGCTCAACTGGTACATCCGCTCTACAAAAAAAGAGAACAGACAAGTTTACATAAGAAATACATTGCTTTTTCAGGCAGGAAATATACTGTAATTTCCTTACCGACGGAGGAGTCGTAGTCACCTATGAAGCGCTTAGTTAGGAACCGCACAGCTAGAGCTGAAAATAACAACCACATTGTGTCTATGGGTAAAGGACAAACATGTCTGGACCTTGTCCAGGCTGGTTGATTGCCTCTCTGTCTGTCTGTCTACCTGTCTGCCTGTGTGTCTGTGTGTCTGTCTGTGTGTCTGTCTGTGTGTTTGTGTCTGTGTCTGCCTGCCTCATTGCCTGTCTGTCTGTGTGTCTGTCTGTCTGTCTGTGTGTTTGTGTCTATGTGTCTGTGTCTGCCTGCCTCATTGCCTGTCTGTCTGTGTGTCTGTCTGTGTGTCTGTGTGTTTGTCTGTGTGTCGGTCTGCCTGTCTGCCTCCCTGCCTGTTTGTGTGCCTGTTAACTGGCTCACCGGTTTTTCCGACACCTCGTCCGCCGAGCAGTAGGATCCTAAAACACGGCACGTGCGACTTGACCGAGGCGGTGAACTTCTTCAACCGCGCCCGGTCCAACGCTGGAGTGGGAGAACTGCGTGCCGACATATTTTAGAGTCTGTGAAAGTGATCACAAATCAGAAGCAACAGGAGTGAGAGAATGCGTTCAACATATCAGACCAGCCATATTTACTGAGCCGGGGATATTTACAATTCCGTCATAAATCTCGACTAGTGTATCTCACATCCGGATGGGTCAAACAGATTGTAGTGCTGCTTATGGTTCGCACCTTGCTTTGCGCAGTCACGAGGCCCGTGAACTGAAAATCGTCTTTGCTCTGTACTGTTACATTATGTGTAAGGAATTTAACTTTTTCGCGTCCACGCGCCGAAACAGACAACAACCCCGGCTGGAACTGTGTTTGCACTATATAATGGCTGCCTTGTTGACTGTAAATGGCGGAAAAAGCCAAGAACTGTATGTGTACTCCCTCTCTCGCCTGTAGCTGTCACTGTCGCTAATCAGAGGACAGTTTTGTGATTGATGACGAATTCACTTGGCACAGGTAAAGGCGCTTTCTAGCAAAGCGCTAAGTCACACAAGCGGCTGGCCGACAGGTGGCGCTCGCACCAGCGGCTGGCCGACAGGTGGCGCTCGCACCATCGGCTGGCCGACAGGTGGCGCTCGCACCAGCGGCTGGCCGACAGGTGGCGCTCGCACAAGCGGCTGGCCGACAGGTGGCGCTCGCACAAGCGGTAGCCGACAGGTGGCGCTCGCACAAGCGGCTGGCCGACAGGTGGCGCTCGCACCGTCGTTCGCCGAGTGCTATTATAATCGTTCCCCGTCATCAGCGGTTATCGATCGCCCAAAATAGAGTCATCGACATCATGCATCGCGCTTGGCATCCTGCTCCACGTGCTCACATGCACACAATTTTTCTCTCTCTCGCAGTGCCATAGAAAAAAAACATCCCCAGAACTTCGTCAATCCTCTTCCCAATGTGCAATTTCTTCCAACGGAGAACCTAACGGTAAGCAAAACAAACGCTTGCCTATCGCTTCAGCCACCCGGAAAAACAGTAAGGCAGCAAATTAATTCGACATTGGCCATTTTTTAAAAGGATCCCGAAAAACCGGTGGACCGAGCACGACCACGACCATTCACAGCAAGTGCTGAACTCACTGCACTGCAGAGAGAGAATGCAGTCGAAGCAGCCGAAAACTCCCAACATGGACATGGCCAACTCCATCTACGAGAAGTTGCCGGCGTTTACGGACATTTTCGACGAAGAGACCTTCTACATCACAGCCATCGCCGTGGTGATCGGGGCCTTCCTCGCGGCATTCATAATGTCGCGTTTCGTGAAACTGGACGTATCCGATTACTGAGGCAGCCAAAACAGCACACGGATAACCCTTCCCCCCGGCTCCTTCTCGCCTTACTGCACTGCACCAGATGTACAGAGGCAAAACGTCTCACACCACTTCTCAAGCGCACCGTCGAGTACATTCCCCATTCCGAGGCACATCCGGAGCACTCTCACTGCACATCCCGGTACGTCACGCCAGACGATCCCGTTCCTCTTGTTCCTGCAGTCGGCGAAAATACTCCGGCCCTTCATCCAGCCAGCCCATGAAATCGTGGATCCTCATTAGCTTAATTTCTGGACGAAAAAAAGAGAATCAATCCGGCTCTAGACAAGACTGTGGTGTCAGGTCTAGACAAGACTGTGGTGTCAGGTCTAGACAGGACCGTGGTCTCAGGTCTAGACAGGACCGAGGTGTCAGGTCTAGACAAGACTGTTGGTGTCAGGTCTAGACAGGACCGGTCTCAGGTGTAGACAAGACCGTTGTGTCAGGTCTAGACAATACCATGGTGTCAGATCTAGACAAGACTGTTGGTGTCAGGTCTAGAAAGACTGTGGTGTCAGGTCTAGACAAGACTGTGGTGTCAGGTCTAGACAAGACTGTGCGAAAATGGGAGTACGCCTTTGGTTCTTTATAGATTTCTCCCCGGTGTTGATAGCATACCATGTGGCACTTCCAGCCGTTCCATCTGTTCGATGACACGAGCACAGTAAACTGATTGGAGATCGAGGTCCGTCAACACCAGGATGTTTAGCCCGTACTCCGGGTCGTCGTCATCAGTCAAACAACGCTTCACCTCTTGGGAGAAAAATTTCGTGCAATCGACCATGACACGGACAGACCTAGAACGTCGAGATTTTTAAGATATCCTACTTAAATGAATCTGCGCTAATTGCCACCACAAAACCATTACGAGTTTGTGTTCGTACCGTTCAGTGTTTGTTAGCCTATCCCAGTCAGTCTGCAAATCCGCATCGTGTTGGTGCATGTCCTTCCATCGCTGAATTTCCAGCCGACCGAGATCCTTCGTTTCGGTCGTTTGGTCCATCCAACGAATGGCGTCGCGAACGTTCCGGTTCTTCTTTCCACGATCCAATTCCTCCAACACTGAAATGACAATACATGCCTACCTGTTTCTGCCCGTCTGTCTGTCTGCCTGCTTGTGTGTGTGTCTGTCTGTCTGTGGGTGTCTGTCTGTCTGTGTGTGTGTCTGTCTGTCTGTCTGTGGGTATCTGTCTGTCTGTCTGTCTGTCTGTGTCTGCCTGTCTGTCTGTCCGTTTGTCTGTCTGTCTGCCTGGGTGTCTGTGTTTCTGTGTGTCTGTGTGTCTGTCTGCCTGTTTGTCTGTCTGTCTGTCTGTCTGTCTGTCTGTCTGTCTGTCTGCCTGCCTGTGTGTCTGTGTGTCTGCCTGCCTGCCTGTGTGTCTGTCTCCTTAGCTACTAACCGTAGGCTGGGATAACAATCTTGAACTTTTTGCAATCATACAGACGTTGAACGAAATTCAGCTTCCGTACGAGACAGCTCGTGTCGATCACAATGTACTTCGGCAGGTCCGACCGTCTAGCCATATAACCCTTCTCGCGCGTCTTATTCTCTTCCGCTTGGAAGGCCTTGCCGAGTCGCATTGCCATTTCCAATTTGCGATGAACTTTAGGGCCAGTCTGCAACACACAATCATTCCCATGTGGTTATTTAACCAAAGCACCAGCACCTTCTGATGGGCATGCACACGTGGCAAAAACCTCAGGTCGACCGAATTAAAGCCAACTTTTTACCGGCGCCCAGCCAATGAGGTGGTCGGAGTTTGAGCCAATTTCAGCCAATGCATGAAGTTGTTTCTCACACCGCTTGATTCATTGATTTAACACCAGATCGCCGAAATAATTCAAAGTCAATCAATCAATCGACTGCGTGATCAGCTGTGGTCAAAAACGTCTGCACGCATTGGCCGAGATTGGCTCAAACTCCGACCACCCCATTTTGCTGGGCGCCGGTGAAAATTTGGCTTTAATTCGGTCGGCCTGAGGTTTCTGCCACGTGTTAATGCGCTTACGTCCGGCGCTGCGCCGATCTGTTTCCGCTGGAGATTGCATCGCCAGTTCTTATGAATCGAATCGTAGGTGGCCACGCCACACTTTTCCAGCACGCCCGTCATGTCGTTGAATCGATGAACCAAAAGGATCATCTGATCGTATTTCAAAAGAAAAAACAGTTGAAATCCAACATCACCCACCGAAACAGGAAGAGTTGTCATACTTTTTCCGTCTCACTCAGTCCACCGGGACGAGTGTGCCAACCGGACCAGTCCAGGCGGTCAAGCCAGTCCTGCAGCGGCAGAGTGTCCCGCAGAAAGAGCTCTTCTTCCAGCGGAAACGATCCAATACCATTGCCTACCAAAAAATGAACTCACAAAATAAATAGTAACAAAAAAAAAATTAAAAAAAAAATTAGAAAAAAATTTTAAAAAAATTATAAAAAATTAAAAAAAAATTTAGAAAGTTAAAAAAAAATTAGAAAAAATTATTTTTTTAAAAAGGGCACTGGAAGCACACTTACGATTGACATACACTTCGACGAACTTCGGGATGCAAAGAAGGTTGACGATATCAACGACGTTGCAGATGATGTCCGGGAAGTTCTACCGCGGACGAGGTTTCCTTGATTATTATTAATTATTGCGTCTGTATCTTGCTTACCACAAGGCAAAAGCCCCACATTTCCGTGTCGCATCGAATCCACTGGAACAGCAGCGACATCAGCGGCAGATGCATCTGCGTGTCCATGAAGCCGAGAAAAGCTTGCAGATATGAAGTGCCCATGCTGGAATGTTCCTCTGCAGATGGAGAGACCGTTTAAAATCCACTTTCAACACTTCCCGCAGCAGTGCATGAAGTACCGGCAGAATAATCGGCTGAATCAAAGTCATATTCCGAAGTGTCGTCCAGCCGAGAGTCGTGCCAGTACTCCTCCATCGACTGCAGGTCCAGGTCCAGCTCGAAGCGCGAACTGGACGGACCGAGAACTCCGGGCGCATCGCCTGCGGATCAAATGAAGAAAGTTCTTTGAAATTTCCTCAACGAACGTGTGCCCATTCCGTTCATACCACTTCCACACTCCTCGACGGCATCCGGGAAGGAAGTTCCGGAGACGACGGTAGAACTGTCCGACTTCTTCGGCGATTTGGACTGCAGAGGGAAACTTTACAGACACAAAGGTAGCAGACACGCCAATCTGCCTGAATTTGTTTTCTCACAGATAGCACATCTAATATGCACGTTTTAGCCCTGGCCTTGGCGAGAAAAATACCGAAAGAGACCCCAAGTTTTGCACTAACCGCTTAACCATTGACCATTAATTGATTGCTTGATCTGGTCTCATTTATAGCTAGATTATATTTTCCATGTACGATTTCAGAAGAAGGAATCTAGAATGTCTGAACCCATTTGTAAGTGAGACGAGATCAAGCAATCAACCATTCAAGTCAATGGTTAAGCGGTTAGTGCAAATGGGACCCTTCCGTTTTTTTCTCGCCAAGACCAGGGCTCGAGGACAGACAAAATATATTTCTAAAATGTGCGTATTTGATTCACTATCTCCCAAAAAAAAATTCAGGCATATTGGCGTGTCGGCTACCATTCCGATCCCTTGTTAAACCAAAAACAGTGTGAGGTACCTCAATCAGCTGTCGGAGTTTTTCCAATTCGCGCACGACGATCTGTGTGTCGGGCTCCGGGACCAGATTGAAACTGGTATAGCTGATCCAGTGTCGGAGATTATCGACGATGCAGCTGGTGATCTTCCCAAACATCGCCACGATGAATGCACACAGAGTGCCCAAATGATCGCCTCGCTTGACGTCCACTTGTGGGGAAAGAACAAAAACAGAATTTCGACCAACTGTAAGAGAAGTTGCTTCAAGAGAACTCTCATTACCAGTCTAAAGCTACTCAGGAGCAGTACTCGTGTAGTGGAACTCGACAGACAGACAGACAGTCAGACAGACAGACAGACAGGCAGACAGACAGACAGACAGACAGATAGACAGACAGACAGACAGACAGACAGACAGATAGACAGATAGACAGACAAACAGACGGACAGACAGACAGACAGACAGACAGACAGACGATATAAACGCGGAGTTCTACTAGAAGCAAACTCTAGCGTAAGCGGCAACTGGGAATAAGTCGAAAGTGGTAGTACCTTCTGTGCGTTTGAGATGGTACACGGCAATGACCATAGCACAAACTTTCCAGAGGAGATTCGGGTGCAGGTACGAGGTGGTGGTGTAGTGGGCACTTTTCCAGCTTCCGGCATCAGGAGCAGGCCGTTCCAGCGTGGCCGACAGGTAGTCCAAAGCCGATGAAAAGCGTGCCCGCATCCGTGTGACATCTCTTGCATCAGGGAAACGATTTGGTTAACACAAACATACCGAAACGAATCCTCGTACTCCGATTCTGACTTACAAGTCATCGTCCAGCAAAAGGCCGTGAACGATATTTAAAACGTGGACGGAGAAGACCTTGATGATTTCCCGCGGATCATCATCCAGTCGTGGCTTCTCCGTCTCAACGCCGTGTAGGACGCAGAGTTCGTAGACCGGTCCCTTCATGACCTCCAGGTTTTTCAGGTAATATCCGTAGCGATTCTTTTTGCAGGCACTAAACATTTTTCATCGGGTATACGGGAGAAAGTAAATGCGAGATCATGGTAATCTATCCACTGACACATACACACATGGCCACAAATTTTGGGTGGCAGAGTTCGAGCCATCAGGGTTGTCTGAGTTCGAGCCATCAGGGTTGTCTGAGTTCGAGCCATCAGGGTGGTCTGAGTTTGAGCCATCAGGGTGGTCTGAGTTTGAGCCATCAGGGGGGTTTGAGTTTGAGCCATCAGGGCGGTCTGAGTTTGAGCCACTCTTGGCTAGAGTTTGCCACTGCTTTCTCTTGAATCTCTCATTTAATGCCTGGTCCAGCGGAAAAGTTTAGATCGAGCAAGCTGCTCTAAATTGCGCCTGAATAAACGAGTTCAATCAATCGATCAATCGAGTGAAGGCTGCATGTTCAGCTGTGGTCAAGAGCGCGTGCGCGAGCGGTGACTTACTTCGGCTTGAACTCAGACCACCCCTTTTGGCTTAAAGTCTGCCACCCAAAATTGTGGCCATGTGTGTGTGTGTACCTCAGGAGACAGTAGAAGGTGGCGGTGAAGGGCTCGCCGAGTTCTTTCTGCACAATTCCCAGACAAGAAATGGCGCGCCCGTCTGACGGCCTGGTCAGTTCGGCGATCTCGTAGTAATGTGAGGCGAGAGCGTAACTCTTCTGGTCGAAAGACGCCGAATATCGGTCTGCAAATAACGAAACGGTTAAATACACCGGTGCTGTTAAATATATTAACCCGTTAATAAATACAGAAAAATATATACAGAGATCTCCGATTGAGCAAAGGCACCGGGAGAGGAAAGAGCGAATCCAGATCACATGCTCCGGCTTGAACTTGCCGATGGCGCCTGAAGCACATGCCTCACACAGTGCCGATAAATCTTCCATCCCGGTGATCTTCAGTTCAAACCGCACCAGGAAGGTTTCGATGAAACCGCGGAATGCTGCGCATCCCGACGTTAGCAAATCTTGGAAGGCGGCCTGATACTTAGGAGAGCTTTGAATCTAAAGAAGAAACAGATTAGCAGCCACAGGCAAGCTTACACAAATACGGTAAAAGAATCCTCCCGGCGATGACAGAGAAAGGCCAGGAACAACAGACAAGCCAATAATAGACAGGTGGACCACAGACAGATAGATAGGCAGACGAACAGCCAGACAGACAGGCAGGCAGGCAGACAGACAGACAGACAAACAGACAGACAGATAGACAGATAGACAAACAGATAGACAGATAGACAAACAGATGGACAGACAGGCAAGCAGACAGGCAGACAGACAGGCAGGCAGGCAGGCAGGCAGGCAGGCAGACAGGCAGACAAACAGACAGAGGTAGACAGACAGGCAGGTTAGGCAGTCAGTATTAATGCAACCACACCTCGGGTTTATCGCTTGCCCCACGGACCAGCGGATACATAACAGACCGCCAGAAGACATCCTCGTACTTGGACTTTAACAGCTTCGGATCTTTCCGAATTGCTTTGGTGGTCAGCGAGATGAATCTAGACAATAAATAATCATGCACAGCTTCTTTCAGTTCAATAGACCGATCAATTACAAGCGTAGGTAGGGTGTCGACTGTCACGCCTCAGCTCACCCCAGTCGTGCATTCCTTAGCTCCCAATCCGTAATCGCTTCCGTCGAATCCAAGCGAGCAATCAAGTTTTCCAATTTGATGCGTTGCTCTTCATATACGCTGCAAACGCCAACGAACAGCCACCGGCCAATAACAATCATCCTCAATCAGGCAATCAAATTGTCATACAATGGTCAAAATAATTTCAATTTTTTTCAACAGCCACAACATAGCAATCAACCAATCAATCGCTCATACAATGGTCCAAATAATTCCAATTTTTTTCAACAGCCACAACAGAGCAATCAATCAATCAATCGACCACTCATTCACTAATCCACAGCGAATCCTCCAAATGCTAATCGATCAATCAAGCGATACATTAACTGAGGAAACCTGAACAACATTCCCCTCTCACGCATACTCACCTCAATAAACCTTGAAATTTCGATGCCTGTAAATCCGACCGAGAGAGCGATTTGGATGCTTTAATGGCTGCCTCTTTTCCGGCAGGCTCCTTCCTCTCGACGCTCATTCTGTGGTAGTGCTATGAGATACAGGATTCTGTTACTAACCGGCTCCTCGACCCTACCGAGCGTCGAATAAATCCATGAAAGATTACTGCCCAATTTAGCTTTATGGCTCTCGATTAAAATCCATGTCAAAATCCGTTAAATATTAAATTTACAAATCCATAGAATTAATTTTATTAATGTGCATGAAAAACATGTAAAACAGCTGATCAACGCTCACGCAGTGCGGTATATATTAGGCCAATCAAAAATGAGATTACCATCAAGTCGACCAATAGCCGTAGTGGAAGGAGGCGTAGCCTGCCAGATCGGAAAGCATGCGCTTTTTACGCAAATGGTTCACTTCGATAGAATTGACGTGCGCTGTCACAGGGAGAAAACTTAATAACCGTGCAAGATTTGCTGTGTAATTTAACTCAGCTTCCCCCAATGCAAACAGGGTTATTTTTCCGCTTACTGCCTCATTTGGTCGTAGCGGAGATCTGCAGCGAAGACCCAGCCACACTTTCAGTGCAGAATGTTATAGCAGCCAGTGAAGAACCCTCCGCTTCCCCTGCGTTTTTTGCCTTTTTAAACCTGGATAAGTTCTCACCCGGTCAATTCAGTTGATACACCAGGCAATTGCACACCGAAAACTTACCGGACGCGAGAATGGTAAGTGGCTTGTCGGATGGGAATTCAATTTAATATGGTGGTCCGTATGCGTCTGTGTGGTTTAGGCTGTCAAACGCCGCAATGGAGGTCGCTCGAAGCACGGACGTGGCCACGTGAAGTTTGTCCGCTGCACCAACTGCGCCCGCTGCGTGCCCAAGGATAAGGCCATCAAGAAGTTTGTCATCCGCAATATCGTGGAGGCCGCGGCGGTCCGTGATATCACGGAGCAGAGCGTCTACGATTGTGAGTTTTGATTTGAGAGCTCTTTGAGAAGAGGAACATTTTTCACAATGCTTTATCATCAATTCTGACTATCTTAAAGGGTTGTTAGGCCGTTCAGAGCCGCGGTCTTCTTTTTTTCGACGGTTTTCCTAGAGCGTATTTGGTTTAACGGTGTGGACGTTATCGGAAGCGTTGACGTCGTCTTTAAAAAAAATTCCGATCGATCGATTGATTGAGTTAATCTTCGAAACCAATCTGTGCCCTTGAGATATTTTAATTCGTTTATCGGTTTGGGTTTAAAGGAGCGCATGAATTGTTGAGATTTTGTAAGTGTGGGTGAAGCTTTACAGAGGGGATTCGGAGGACCGTTGGAGTTGGCTATGGTCGATTGATTGATTGATTAATTGATTAATGTCTTGCGGCAGCGATTGCACGATTTCTGTTTCACGTTGTTTGTGATCCTCCCCCCATGAATGAATAATTTTGAGTTTAGTTGAGTCTTTTTTCTCATAAAATGGAGTTCGAAAGACGGTTTCCGATTTAAAACTTCGGCTGACGTCTTTTATAGACAAGAACCAGCGAATGTTCCAAGCTTTCTGCTGAGCGATTGATTGGTTGATTGATTGACGTGTTCGTTCCTAACCGCAAGGTTTTCGTTGTAACGTCGGTATTTTTGTGTTTGCAGCATATGCTCTTCCCAAACTTTACGCAAAGCTTCATTACTGCGTGTCGTGCGCGATCCATTCGAAGGTGGTGCGCAATCGCTCGAAGGAGGCCCGGAAGATCCGGACTCCACCGCAACGATTCCGTCCCAGTGGTGATCGGCCACCCCGACCGGTATGTCACCTGCCAATTGTCAAGCCCCGTGGGGTGGGACTGATTTTAATTTGCGATTTCTTTCGGCACAGGAGGGACAGCAAGCTGGTGGCGGTGGTGGCGCTGGCGGCCCGGTCGCTGGCGGACGCCCCCGAGTAACTGCGTAGTTTTGTTGTTTCGCTTTTGGCGCGCACTCTCTCCTCTTGAATGTGGTTGTCATGAAGAGCGACGGCAAATAAAATCGGACAGCTCGAATGTGGTTTGCACACTTCTCAGGTCATTCTAATAGTCAGGCATTCTATGATGGGAAGGACGTAAAAACTTGAAGGAGTAACAGACATTAAGCGATAGGAAAAGTTGAATGGAGGGTCCGAGTGATGGGCTAAAGGGGTGGGACAGGGTGTTAGTTGAACGCAGTCAACTGATCAACCAGTGACTTGAAAACGATTTAAAGTGACCCACAAAACCAGCGGTGCAGCTTTGTCGGTTGATTTATTGATTGTTTCATCGAACCCCTTGCCCCGCCCCTTTTGCCGATCGCTCGGACCCTCCATTCAACTTTTCCGTCTCAACGAGATCCTGCCACCGCCAGGACGTACCTTCATTAAACACGTTAGCATGACCTCCCAAAGGATCTCGGGCAAGCTTTTAAGCCTAGCAGGATGTTTGAGCGACAAATATTGACAGTAATTGGAAGATCCCATTATCTCTTTCCTGATTTCATTTTGACTGGAAGCACTCGTAAATTTTAGAAAATTCTTAGTTTGACAATTTTCACCACGAAGCACGAACCCTCTCAAAATTATGTTTGGAATCGAATGGCATCCGCTGAATATTTTTTTGGGGAGAATGGGACAGGGCTACGGGTCATGTCTGTCATGTTTTTTGAGAGTTTTCGTTGAAGCTTGATTGCTTGATTGCTTGCTTGCTTGCTCGATTGGTTGATTGATTGGTTGTTGATTGCTTGATTGATTGCTTGCTTTACTGCTTGCTTGATTGCTTCCTTGCTTGCTTCCTTGCTTCCTTGCTTGCTTGATTGCTTGACCCAAACTCCCCAAAAATGAACTCTTCTGACGGGAAAATAAATGCTTGTATTCATCACTCAATCGAGTCTACACAATCTAAATACTTTTTATACATTTTGAATTCGGCATGGGAAACAGTTTCTATTGAGTTAAAGTCTCAAGTCAAATACAGTATATTTTCACTAGAGGGCGCCACACGAGCATCGACTTTGACAGGCAACAGAGTGTGTCGTGCGAGTGCGACAGGTGGCCGGACCGGACGTGTAAGCTCTGCATTCTGCAAGATCAGATTCAGAAGCAAGCAGGTGAATGGAGCAAGCAAACAAAAGGTGAAACAGAGAAGAGCGCGCGCAGTAACGGAATCTGTGCTGAAGAACATTTCTCTACCTCCAGTCCAGTGGCCCTGCCCCTGTCTCTCTCCTTCCTGCACTCACATTTTCTCACAGTTCTCAATCTTTCTCATTTCTGCACTTCTCTCACCACTTCACACTGCTCAGGTCATTTCGTGACTTCACTCAACAATTTCTCTCTTCCCCCCCCCCACCCACTGTCGCTTATTTCGTGGTGAAAAGTCAATGTTTGATCAGTTTATAAAGACATAAAACATTTTTCTCCTCACGGACGGACGGACGGACGGAAGCCTTAAACCAGGGGGGAATTAACCGCAAACTGGGAAGTTCGCGTAAGCAGCCGTAAAAAGTGTCCGCGTAACCAGCCGTAAAAAGTGTCCGCACGTTTTCTTCACGCACGAGTTCACTTCTCCACACGACAAATTGTTGGACACCCTGCTGCCGCTGCTGCTGCTGCTTTCTTTTGCTCTTCAGTTTTCATTTCCTCCCGTGGCGCAAGAATAATAGTAACTCGGAAGTCGGAACTGATTGGAAGTTGCACACACCTTGTTATGTGCCATTTTATTCGCAAAACTGGTTCCAGGCTACGGGACATCTGTACACGCGCATACAGGTGGCTTTAATTTGGATCATTGATTATTACGGTAGGCGTAGAAGCAGAGCCTACTTCCTTCCCGCACCAAAGTATGTGGAACAGCTGGCTTGATTTGCAGCCTCGGACGTGGGGCAGTTTTTTTAAATCTCGTTAATTCAATATTCAATTTCCATTCGCTTATAATCATCC
>LRSR01014096.1:0-10375 GCA_001579985.1 Hypsibius dujardini
CTGTCACCTGCATGCACGTTTTCCTGATTCTTGGTAGTCTCATACTTTGCCTGCCTGTCTGTGATTGCGGTCTTCCGGTTAGCAGGAAAACTAGAAAGCTCAATCAAAGAAAGCCCTCCAGAGATAAGATTTCTCGGTTGGGCAAAGCGTTACGCAACAGCCGACAGTAAAATATGAAAGCCTTCACCGGCGCGGAAGGGGCTCGCGGCCCTTTTTCTCAATCTTACCTGCCAGACACCGACGACAGCGTTTGCGATTAGAATGAGAAGGATAACAAATGGCTCCACAAATGCCGTTATGGTTGATTGTGAATCATCGTGCTCCTCAAAGAGGGCGAGAATCTGTGTGAAAAGAGAGGAAAAACACACCCCAGATAAGACAAAGTGAAAGGTGCTTGTAATCCAGAGCGAAATTAGAACGAGGCGTGCGAGTCGAGAGCGCACTTCAGAGTTGACATAGCAAAGGGGAAATCATCGACAAAACGCACTCTTTCCTTTCAATCGATCCGCGATTTGCGTTTAAAAAAAGCTAAACATCAAACTCATAGTTGCTAAAGCAGATAGTTCAATTCTAATTCAGAAATCACAATTAAATGCAAACGAAAGGAAAATCGAACAGGCAAATGATTTTCGTAACATAAAAATCACACTTTCCAATTAGGCAGCTAAGTAAAGAGAAGCACCTTTTCTATTCAACGAATCCAATAAGATATTTTACATTGAAGAAATTCATTTAATCAAACTCCGCACTTACGAAGGAAATAATGGCCGCTGAGAGGAGAATTTTGACCAAAAGATCATCAAACTGCTCCAGAATCAATGCCCATAAAGGTTTGGCTGAAACGAGGAGAAAAGAGCATACGTCATTTCGGGCACTTTCTCCAGGACGTCTCTGCAGTCCATTTCACTTACTTTCTTCTGTGGGGAGTTCTGCAACCGAAAAATCAAACCACAAACCGTTAGCCAACCGGGAATAAAATCAAAACGGAGCTTCCACTCACCGTTGAGGCCATATCTCGCTTGAGAGTCTTTCACTTGCTGGTCCGAGAGGCCATTCTCCGGATCCACTCCGAAGTGCCGTATAATCTCCTCGGGGGTCTTGGCGTGTGCCTGCTCCATCCTTCCTTCTCGCGAGGTGAGTGCGAGTCCACCTGGGCCGACCGGACGGCGGAGGAGGTCCCTTCAGCAGTCCCCGTCACTCACTTCCGTGAGGTCCACGCGCACTCCTTCCTGACGCGTCGATCAACTTGCGATTCTGCAAGGACGAATAAAAAATTCCTGCCCCCGTTGTCCGAATACAAATCTATTTTTTCTCTGGATTCGGAAACCGAAAAGTGAAACGAGTGGCTGGGTGCCACGCGGAGGCTGGAGGAGACAAGTGAACTTATTTTTTACTCGTACAAGCAGCTGCACTGTACCAAAGTGCAGCTGATTGTATACAGCGTTGGAAATTTACTCAACCGTAAATAGTAGCACAGCAAATTCCCTGTAGACCCTTAACGATGTGTATGTGTAGAGCCTACGTGCACTACAGGGCCCGGGATTGGAAGCGCTGTAATTAAGCAGGCTCTCGACTGCTCGGTCACATTTCGCCTCCAGGTCTGAGTCAGTTTTTTATTTTCAAAAATCAGGTTTTTTTTGCAAAATATAGCCTTTGGAAATTATAACAACAGAAAGCCGGTTCAGTTTCTCCCGAGCGCTTTCCGGTAGACACTGCTAATGAACGCTTTTGCGACTGCAAAAAGTGAGTCGGCAAAAATGGAATTTCCATGAGTAGGAGATTAATTGAATGGGTTTCGCCTACCCCGTATCAGTCCTATGGACTCATGTTTTGATTCGCTGGGAAACGCGGCAAGTGGGAAACAACAAACTCACCCTGTGTGTTCTCCAGATGGACAGAGTATTTAATTCCAATAGGATGATCGGTAATTAAAGAAAACACAGATGATGATGACGATGATGGGATGGTTCCTCTTGTATCTTATTGATAAGATGATGACTGTTGAGTGTCCGCACTGCCGCTGAAGGATGTAGAGTGCGCGTGTGTGTCGGGGTTTTTCCGGGATGCAGGGGAACTAAATTTTTATGTCGGAGTCTAGAGTTGATAGCTGCGGCATCCACTCAGTCGGTGCAAAAATCCCTTCCTGATATGTGTCATACAGAGAGTGGAGGGGAGGAGTTGAAGTGTGGTAGTCTGACGTTCTGCCTAGCCATTGGTCGAGCCAAAACGCACTGATGAGTCATCGGCGACGCGTGCGGTTTGGTGTTGCGTTCGGTTTGTGCTGTGGGAAGAACGGAGCGCGCTAAATGAAGTTGCCTTGAGTCACTCATTGACGGAACATGAGTGCGGCTCCGCTTTAACGGTGCCTTTCCACCCTGCACTGAGTACTTCCGATCCGCCTCTAAATTCCATGCTGAAAGATTCTTTAATTATATTTAATTGTATTTAACTGTAATATTTAATATTTATTTATTATTGTTATTATTTATTTAATATTTAATTGTGAGTAGGATACCACTGTTCGGCATCCTCGGCACTTTAGAGCAGATCCGGTACAGTATGTTCGAAATTTGGGTATTCTCCCGAGTTCAATGTCCAGTCCCTTTAAAGTTCATTTCGTGATCAACACATCTCGCGTCTCGAGTACTGAGCCAGTACAATGCTTGGACGATAAGGAAACACTCCGAAATTTGGTCTACTCGAATAAGCCACTTGGGTCATATTCGATTATGTTCTTTCGGGCGACACTTAAACGAGTGACCATGGTGAGCGAGTGGCAATAGTGAGCGAGTGGCCATGGTAAGCGAGTGGTGGAAGTAAGCGAATTCTTGTCGAAGAACGTCTGTGTGCACTGTATTCACTATATACTTTAAGCAGTGAAAGCCCACTACCGGGAAGATGTGTGGAGCTCCCTCACGGTAATCATTATATTCATCAATTTTCGCCAACTGTTTGTTGTGTGTGTAAGACTATACAAGCACGGTGACGCCGGTAAAATGTTTAAAAACGTTCAAATTAAAATAGGGAAAAACTTTATCAAGAAATTGTTCCTTCCCGGCTGCCACGAAAGATATTAAGAGCCCAAACGAGTGACAAGTCAATCTTCCTGACAGAACCGCCCACTGTACTGGTTCGCTGTGAGCTTCCTAGATCGTTAAAACTCAAATCCCGGCACACCACGGCGGACGGGAACCTTTCCGGTTCGCGGTGTCCGGAAAAGGCCAACTGCGACTTCGTTGCAGTCATTTCTGACGGTTCCTGCAGTTCGCTTCCGTCTGGAGCGAATTACTAACTTAAACCATGCGCTCTGCTCGCTGCTGCATTACAAAGCCGACCTTTGATATGGATATCTAGGAAGTGAAGAGAGCGACCCATCAATCATGTGTGTCGTGCACCCACCGACCGATCGCGGCGGGTAAGGGAACAGTCCCGCACTTCTCATTAAAAAACCTACAGGCGAAGACATGCACAAGTAATGGGTTTTCCAGTCAACCGCGCCAGCTCTCCACCGAAGATCGCATTCCGCAGCGCGCGCGCATGCACAGAGAAGACACTGAGGATGATGAGACTGCTGGTGCAGTTGCTTCGCCGTCTTCGAAGAACCTTCTCCGTGCTCAGCGAAGGACCTTCTCCGTGCTCAGCGAAGGACCTTCTCCCTGCTCAGCGAAGAACCTTCTCCCTGCTCAGCGAAGGACCTTCTCCGGTGACGGAGCGCGCGCTCGCTTGCACTGGCGACCTCCGAGGTCAGCAGCGAGGACCGGAAATAGCCCGACAAAAAATGCTGTCGATTACACCATATCATTCACGCACACACATACATAATACATACACATATACATCGCAGTCTTGCGTAACAAGGTTCTCGTTTCTGATCAGCCGAAAAAAAGCAGTAAGGGATCTTCGGGTCCTTCGGCTGAAGTCGTCTAGCATGTGACTCGGAAGCTTCACGGAAGTTCTCCCCTTCCCTGGGCCTCGTACCACGCGTCGCGACCCAACGAAATTGGGTACCCGATATCTGGTAGATGTATTGCATAGCGGCTGGCGCGGGCTGCTATGTTTAGCGAACGCATGCGCGCGCAGCAAGCCCAGACTTCTTCTTGCGCCATCACCATCACGAGAACTCACACAGAACTTCTCAATGTCATCGGCTAAAATATCCCCGCGTCGTCGCTCGCATTACACCGTGCCTGGATCCGGAAACTCGCCCGAGACAAGGGCGTTGTCTCCGCGCTTGGAGATCCTAGCAGTGGGCGCTGAGTCCGAACAGTGGCTCAATCCGAACAATACCGTGGCCTAATAACATAAGTCACTTGCCTCTCATGCTATGGCAATGTTTTTATTTTCAACAAAAATATCCCGCCGTTAAAATGTGACTAGCAGTAACACTTGCATAGACGCGATATCGCGACCATCAAGGTCCCTCAGTAATACAAAGGGCTTTCAGATAGGAGAGGGTACGCAGTAATCGGGAACCTGAAGCCTGATTTGTGCGTCTGTTCAATACTCACTATCCCTCCTGGTCAATTTGTGTGGTCTCAATGTGTCTGGCCAGCAAATTTCGCCTGGAAGTGTTACGCCATTACTGCGGGTCTGACTTGGGCCTTTCAGGGTGGTGGCCACGGGGGCACACAGCGAAGACAGTGTACTCTACGTCTACATATCCCCATTAGGAACTCCAGGGAGAAAGTGCGGAATCAGCGCGAAAAGCAGCGCACTGCACCGCAAAAGAAATTACAGACCTATGACACGGTGATGGTAAATGGACTTTGTGCGCTCGCTCGGTCTCTCTTAAGATAATCGGATATTCTTGGAGGGGAGATCGGCATGTGACAACCGCATGGAGTGAGAAGCGGGGCGATGATGCCCGACCCGGCGCAGCAAACGAGATGAAGGGAGGGACCCGGGCCGAGCGAAACGCGTAAGAAAAAACTGGTTCGTGGGCGAGATGCGAGATGCGAGATGATTGAGTCCAAGGTAAACATACTAGCGCTGTGTGCATATATACATGTGCGCGCACCCTGCGTCCTGGCGCGCGGGAAGAGGGGGGGGGAAGGGATCGCAAAAGGCAATGTCTTTTCGCTCTCTTTCACGGGTTCAGACGGACCTCGTCGTGGACTACGCGACATGCGAAGGAATTCCGCTGAGTCTAGAATAACAGAGCCCGCGACCTGAGATCTGAAACTTTAACAGGCTCACGCAAATACTCTTGTGAGCCTCGGTCCAGGCGCGCGATCAGAGTCCGCAAATGCGTCGTCGCGGGGGGAGATCGAATTTCGATGAGGGCTTTATTTTAGGATCCCGTATAGGAAAACGATCCGCGAGCAACAAGCACCGCGCTTCGATCAAACGAGCCAAGGAAGCATGCGTCCGCCCAAGACGACTGACTGACTGCCACGCGGTCTCTGTCCATGCCACTGCCGGATCCGACCGCACGAAAATGCTGCCTTCAGACAATAAAACTGAAACTTAAACCAACCATAAAGACATGACGAAAAGTAAGTGAAAGCTATTGTACTGTAAAAAAAACATCCTGCGGGAAGATTACATCCTGCGGGCAGATTACATCCTGCGGGAAGATTACAATCTGCGGGCAGATTACATCCTGCGGGCAGATTACATCCTGCGGGCAGACTCCACCGCTTCCTCCCACGATTTGAGAACAGTTGTCAAACTGCATCCATGGTCAGCGCCCTGTTGGAGCAGAATTTCCCGAAACATCTTCTTCACTTTCAGCAGCGTCTCCGATTTGTCGTATCCCGACACGTCTATCTCCTGGTAGTCAATCAGCGCCTTGGGGTAGCCCTGCGGTACCGCCACGCCGATAGGTGGCATGCCAGCGTACTTCTCCCGATTCGTGAAGCCGCAGCACAGGTAGATGAGCTCCGCGTCCGGCTCGATCACCTCCTCCGGATGCATGTCCGCGTCGAGTACGGTGAGAACTTGGTGAATGTTGTAACCAATCTCCATCTGAAGGCGGTAGGGAATTTCCTTCATCCACCGGGTGATCTCTTCTCGTTCCCGATGGCGATGTTCCGTTTTCTCCCTGTCCGACATGCCGGCGTAATCCTCGGCGTCGTCCATTTTTTTCACCAGCTCCTCGTCCAGTTCCGCGTCGTCAAGTTCCATGTCATCGGGTATGATGGGAATGCTCGGCAGTTGGAGATCGTCTTGAAGGTGCGGAGGTAGACGAGTGAAAAGTGCGCGGCAAAGTGTGGCAAAGGCGTCGTCATCCAAGCCGGATGAGCAAGCGCGAGAAAGGGCATCAGCCAGCGGTTTAAGCGAAGACCGTTCAGCTTTGATGAGAGATTCTGACGCGACAGTGGGGACTTGACTGAGGCCGGTCAGGCTGACCGGTGTCTTTATACTGTCCGGGGAGGCCATTCCTGGCTCAGCTTCCACATTTCGGAACTGGAACAATTCAAGAACACCATCAGACAACTTAAAAACGTATTCTAGTTTACTAGCTTCCGATCAATTCATCTGTTTCCTAGTTGACTTGATGGTGACTGACCAAACGAGCTCTAGAATTGTCTGACTATCAAATGTCTATCATACTGACTGTATGATAGACCGATCAGTCCTGGACTGCTCGTCTGCATTTCTGTGCGTTCATCCCTTTCTTGTGTCCACGACTGACATCACTTACAAAGCCTTTAACGATGCCTTCACACTTCAGCAGCATTTCGTAGGAGGTGTTGGGGTTCGGATTGGATATGATATTGTGGAGCACTTTCAACTTCTGATTGGGATCTTTTCCAGCTGCCAAAGATAAGACGGCATAGAAAATACCACTGAACAAGCCCTGAAAAGCCCAAAACAGGTCGTACATGGGTTCGTCTGTTGCTTGGCCAAGATGCGCTGCAACAACGGTTGATACTTTTTCAGGTCCTCCATCTTGCGCTGATACAGCTCATCCCCCGGCTTCACACTGGCAATCTCTTGCGCACTCATGACACCAGAACCAAGCATCGCAGTAGGCGGCTTTTGCTCTCCCGAAGCAGCAAGACTGGGTCTAAATACCAAAAACGTCTCACATCAAAATCCCGGCAACTCATGGTAGATTCGACGGCAAGTGGAGCAAGCGTACCCGGGGCTGTAATCTGGCGGCTGGGCGATTCCTCCCTGCATCGTCATTCCGAGCTTTGGCTGCATCTGAGCCGGCCGAAAACCCGGCTGTCCCATCGGGTGCGGCAGACTGTGTGGCACATTACTGATCAGCTGCTGAAGTAACCCCACAGACTGCTGACCAGGCTGAGAAGCGAGACCAATGCCACCTCCACCACCACCCGGCACTGGTTGCTGCTGCTGCTGCTGCTGCTGTTGCTGTTGTTGTTGCTGCTGCTGTTGCTGCTGCTGCTGCTGCTGAATCATGGTCGGATTGACCATGCGATTGGCCTGCATCTGCGGGAACTGTTCGTTGTACTGACCTGGATTCTGTGGTCTCTACAAGCAAAAGCATCAAGTCGAAATAGTAACGCAGCCGAGCTTCGGGATGAGGAACAGATCGATTAGAATGACACAAGAGTGTGGCAACAACAACAAAACGAACCTGCTGCTGCATTTGCTGCTGCCGAATCATGCGTAATTGTTGCTGCTGCTGCATCAATCGCTGGTTCATTTCGGGTGTCATATTTGCCGTATTGATCTGACTCGAGTTGAGCATGCCGGGATTCTGCATGCCTGGTTGAACTGTAACGAGAACCCATCTATTCGTATCCCGCCCAAGAGAGAATAATGTTCGCAATGTTTCTTACATTGAGTAGAAATTCGTTGCATCCCGGCTGCAAGTTGCTGTTGCTGTTGTTGTTGTTGTTGCTGCTGCATCTGCATAGTCATCTGATGCTGCTGCTGCTGCTGGCCCTGCTGTTGCATCCCGCCCATCTGCTGGGATACCATTTGCGGCCGATTTTGGCCCATCGCCTGCTGCTGCTGCTGCTGCTGCTGCATAGCCATGGATTGCTGAGAAAATGGAAGGCCGGCTGCCGGGCCGGGTCCTGCGACTTGCATTCCTTGCCCGCCACTCATATGCCCTTGCTGTTGCGGCTGCTGTTGCGGGATAAACTGACCGGGCTGTGGCTGTTGCGGAATGCCCTGACCGGAAGGCTGGCCCGCCTGTTGTGCCATGTAGTGCTGCTGCTGCTGCTGCTGCTGCGACAGGAAACCCTGACCGGCGTGCTGCATCATACCTGAAAAAAAAACCCGAGATAGATAATACAAAAACAAGGAACTGCAAAAGGTGGAATCAGAGGACACTAAAACGGTGAAACAGAGAGAATGCTCTACTCTCGCTGACCAAAACGTGTATACTTAATCACCCATCAGGGGAAGTACAAAAGTACAAAACTAATATTGTGTTTATATGTTAATACAAAAACTTATTGAAAATACCTACAGAACCGGATGGTAAAATTTACATAGAAACACTGATTCTCATAAATGTCCTGTTGCTTACATGAATCTAACAAATAAATAAATAGACAAATTTGGCTGGATTATTTTAAATTAAGTTATTCTTCCAGAATTAAATAGAATTAAACAGCATCAAACTGGGGCAAACTTAACTCAATTCCGTTAAAGACAATCCTGTACTTAGAAGGCTTACTAGTTACGATATTGTAAACTACCCACTCACCCTGTACTGAGCCCATCCCCTGATTTTGTTGGTTAGCCTGGGCCTGGCGCTGCATTTCCGCATTGTACATCTGCTGCTGTTGCGCAGATGCCATGGCAGGGTTCATCATGCCGGGCTGCTGTTGCTGTTGAGACTGTTGCTGTTGACCTGGCTGCTGTTGCTGTGGCAGCTGACCAGCCGCCGCACCTGCAATTCCATAATCTAATCAAACCGCCAGACGTTCAAAAAGAGCAAATTCACATCCGCGAAACAATCAAGACCAATAAATCAATCAATCTATCCATCTCGCACACTGTCCACGTAAAATCCAACTCGCAACGGGCAAATATATTCTATCAAATCAGCCAATCAATCAAGAACGAACACAACAGTCGAAATGTGTTTTGTTTTAACCACTCAAACTCATCCAATGATTGAATCAACCAGGAGACACAAGAACACAAGTGCCTAGACACTTACGAGGAATTCTGGAAGCGAACTTCTTGAAGAATGCCAGATATTGCTCCTACAAGCGAACACAAATTTAAATTCATCACTCAGTGTGCCTTAATCGAACTGATGTACACACACCCTATCGTTGGATTGCGAGTATATTTTGTCCTCAATGTCACGCGCTGACAGATTGGCAGTAGTCCCGGTTGTTCTCCGCAGGATCTGCTCCCTGAAAATGCACACCTCACGGTTAGGTCCATACTACACACGAGGCAAAAAGCGTGCGCTAACTAAGTTAAGCCATTTATGTCGGCAGTGTGAACAGCGGTGCAATGGGCACGAGTCAAACGGCTTAACGCGGTTAGCGCAAGGCTTTTTGCCACGTGTGTACGCGGTCAATCTAATCTCAATGAAAAACCACACTCACATCTCATCAATTAGCCGATTTCGAAAGGGCATACTCCGCCAGTCATCCTGTTGGCCTGGTTGTTGCTGCTGCTGTTGTTGTTGCTGCTGCTGCTGATGCGGTGGACCGTTCGGGTTCATGATGGCGAATCAGCCAATCAAACCCAGAAACACCGTCAATGTTTTGCGTCAGACTTTTCGTTTCACTCCCGAAACATAAAACAGCAAAATAAAGGTGGAACCCTGCTTCAGCTGCTTTATTACCGATCAAAACAAGGTTTATGGAAATCTAATCTAAATCGGGGAGTTATTAAACAGTTAAATTAATTTACAAAATAACCGCTGACTTCTAGATGAGCGAGTCTCTAAAGTCTGGAGAGTGGGAGACCGAAGACTGAAGAAATGGCTACGCGCAAGACTAAAACGTATCAGCCCCAAATGGTTCATACTATCTCGTTGCACGATAAAAGGACTGTCACATACTACATCAGGGCGTGCCCCCTCAATTTATTTCATGATACATGTACACATTTCATGATATATACAGTGAAAGTCCTGAGATTCGAACGACGTCACAGTGTCGTTTCTACCTTACTGCCTCAAACTTCAAAGTTACAACGGCCGGCTCCGAGCAAACGGTTCAATAGAAATAAATTCACGTGGCCGTTCGAATCTCAGGACTTTGACTGTAAGGACAAATGACGCATGTCGCAAATGACGATGCACGTAATGATTCCTGTAAGCAATAACAGTCTTGGAGACTTTCCTGCACAAAGCGGGGCCTAAAATCGCAAAAAACTAATGATCTACAACCCCCGGGGGTTAATTTCTGCAGTTTTATCAACTGTTTACGAGTTATTCTTACGAATTATCATCATTAAAAATTAGGAATATAGATAACAAAAA
>LRSR01014100.1:0-33579 GCA_001579985.1 Hypsibius dujardini
TTTATCACACATGTCTGTCTGCCTCCGTCGCTTTTTTGTTCCGCTCCACGCTGATTGGTGATGATATGTGCAGGGATGTGCCTGTTGCGATTAAGCGGCAGGTACTGGATGTGATCGAAGGCTTGGCCGACTCGAACGACCTCAGTGAATACTGCGGCCTAATAGTTCATCCACTATGTCGCCTGTTGGACAACCACAGCGATTTGCACACTCCGACCATGGAGGCACTTTCCGCTCTCTTAAGCCAACTAGATAGGAAGTTCATCGTCTTCATTCCGCTCGTGCAGGGCGCCATGGCAAGAAATCGTGTCACACACAGGAAGTACGATCTCCTGGTCGCCCAGTTGCGAAATGGTAAGGAAAAGTTTCGTCTCTGACGCTTTGCTAACAGCCACGGATTTTATTCTTACGTTTGTGTTCTCGTTCAGGTTTTTCGACTTTGCCGGACGAAGGAACGTCGAGGAGTCGGCGCTACTATCAAGGTAGTCGGATCAGTCGGCCGACCGGTGAGCCGGCGGATAGTGCTGCCATGAAAAGTCTCGACGTGGGCGTTGGCAGTCTTCGTCGCGCGTGGTCCACCGCTCGATGTGCCTCGAAAGACGACTGGATAGAATGGTTGCGACGTCTGGGGTTGGAACTGTTGAAGGAGTCTCCTTCCCCAGCACTGCGATCGTGCTGGGCGTTGGCACAGTCGCATCCCGTGGTAGCCAAGTAAGAGGCACATAGCCAGGCAGACTAGCAGTAGAACAAGAAGACAGACAGACAGACAGACAGACACACATACACACAGACAGACACACAGACACACAGACACTAGGTCAGACAGACAGACAGACAGACAGACAGACAGAGACAGACAGACAGAAGAAAAGGACCCATGTTTTCGTTTGATTATTTTAGAGAGCTATTCAACGCTGCATTTGTGTCGTGCTGGACCGAGTTGACCGAGCACCAGCAGGACGAACTGATCAAAGGGCTGGAAGAGGCGCTGAAACGCCAAGACGTCCCGGAGATCACGCAGACTTTGCTGAACTTGGCCGAATTTATGGAGCACTGTGAAAAAGTACGAGATGAGAACAGGGCCAGGCAGGATTTTCCCGTTAACTTGCAACTTTTTATTCCGAATCAGGGCCCTCTGCCACTTGATCCGCCGCTGCTGGCCGAGTTGGCCATCCGGTGTCGAGCCTACGCAAAGGCCCTGCATTATAAGGAGAACGAATTCCGCACGTCCGGCAGTCAAGACCCTAAAGTTCTGGAATCACTAATCAGGTACAGGTTCCTTTGAGGGTCGTTGTTTGGGTTCTGGTGGGCCGTGTGGGACAACCACACATTTGATTTCTTTAGCTGTTGATTGATTTATTGGCTAACTCTTGTTGGAATTCTTATGAAAGGCCGTTTTCGTTGGCAGTATCAACAATAAACTCCAGCAGCCGGAAGCCGCGTCTGGTGTCCTCGGTTACGCCACCCAACGGAGCGGTAACACGGAACTGAAAGAGTCGTGGTATGAGAAACTTCACCAATGGGACAGCGCTTTGGTGGCTTACGAACGGAAACTGGTATGTCAATGGCGTTAGACGTGCGTTACACCACAGGCATTACGTCGACATGGCACAGGGATGGTTAACTGAACGGAGCTGCTGTTCACAGGAACAAAATCCGGGAGATGAAGAGTTGCTCCTCGGTCGGATGCGGTGCCTCGAGGCGCTCGGTGACTGGCAGCATCTCCACCAACTGGCGCAGGACCAGTGGCCGAAAATGGACAACAATGTCAAAAGCAAAATGGCGCGAATGGCGTCCGCTGCCGCGTGGGGATTGAATCGTTGGGAAACGATGGAGGAGTATGTGTGTCACATACCGCGGGACTCCCTCGACGGCGCCTTCTACCGGGCTGTATTGGCACTGCATCAAGACCAGTTTCCGTATGCGCAATCCCTTATTGACAAAGCACGGGATCTGCTGGATTCCGACTTGACCTCGATGGTCGGCGAGAGCTACAGCCGAGCGTACGTGCCCTGTGTTTGTTTGTCTATCTGTCTGTTTGTCTGACTGACTATCTGTCTGTATCTGTCTCTCGATCCCTCTGTCTGTCTGTCTATCTGTCTCTCGATCCCTCTGTCTGTCTGTCTGTTTGTCTATATGTCTGTCTGTCTGTCTGTCTGTCTGTCTGTCTGTCTGTCTGTCTGTCTGTCTGTGTCTTTCTGTCGTTGCTGATGGAAGGTGACTGTGTTTCCTTTTAGGTACGGCTCAATGATCTTCACCCAGCAGCTTGCCGAACTGGAGGAAGTCACACAGTTCAAACTGTACGCGGAACGCCGTCAAACCATTAGAGAGACCTGGTGGAAACGTCTGATGGGCTGCCAACGTGTTGTGGAAGATTGGCACCATATCCTGCAGGTGAGTATACGGTTGATGCTGTTGCTTAATCCACTTGTTTGCCGGCGCTTTTTTACGGCCTTTTCTCTGTCTTTAGGTCCGTGGTCTAGTTCAGACTCCGCAGGAGGACATGCGGGTGTGGTTGAAGTTCGCGAGCCTTTGCCGGAAGAGCAACCACATGGCGCTAGCGCAGCGTGTCCTGGGCAACCTTCTCGGCTGTGATCAACGCCGACAGACGTCGTGGAACCCGGTGCCGGACAACAAGCCAGCGCTCTTCTACGCTGTCATGAAGTTCATGTGGAACAGCAACGCGGTGAACGATAAGACGGAAGCCTACCGGCAGATGAATCAGTTTGTCCGCACCAAGGGCATGCTCACCGCTGACATGGAATTCAACAAACTCATTGCCCGGTTTGAATTTAACACGTGGTCCCTTTGTATCACATGGTCCCTTTGTGTCACATGGTCCCTTTGTGTCACGTGGTGCCTTTGTATCACGTGGTGCCTTTGTATCACATGGTCCCTTTGTGTCACATGGTCCCTTTGTGTCACATGGTCCCTTTGTGTCACGTGGTGCCTTTGTGTCACATGGTCCCTTTGTATCACGTGGTGCCTATGTGTCACGTGGTGCCTTTGTGTCACGTGGTGCCTCTGTGTCACGTGGTGCCTTTGTGTCACGTGGTGCCTCTGTGTCACGTGGTGCCTTTGTGTTGGTTTTGCTGAATTTGTGAAATTTATTTATTTATTCGGCTATTTTATCTTTTTTTATAATAGCTCATTGGAATAAAATAAAATAAATTTAATAAAATTTATCCATTTTTATTTTATTTTATTCGGTTACTTTTGGCTTTGGTTTCATCTAATTTATTAATTTGATGCATTTTATTCTGTTCCTTTTCTGCTTCTGTCTTTTTATTTGCTGATTTTGACTTTTGTGTTTTTGTGTGGTTTCAACGTATTCAAGTTGTGTGTCTGTATCTCGGTTGCTTGATTTCATTTTTTTCGATGATTTTGCGTTGAGGCTAAACTGGTTTTGCGTTTGGCAGGTGCTACTTGAAGTTGGGAGAATGGCAGGAGCAGATGAATGAGCGTTCCATCTCGCAGGATGAGAAAGTGATACCACACGTAAGTGTCTTCTGTCTTGGATTCTTTGTGTCGTCGAGTATGAATGAGTGTCACACGATTACAAACAATGAAGCGGACCCCAAATTCATTAGCTAGCCTTAACTTTCTGTCTGCCTGTCTGTTTGTCTGTCTCTTTGCCTGTCTGTCTGTCTGTCTGTCTGCCTGTGTGTCTGTCTATCTGTCTACCTGCATGTCTGTCTGTCTGTCTGTCTGTCTGTGTGTCTGTCTATCTGTCTACCTGCATGTCTGTCTGTCTGTCTGTCTGTCTGTGTTTCATTGATTTGATTTGATTTTTTTTTAGATAATCGCGTGCTACAGCTCCGCGACGCAGCACGATCCTTCAAACTACAAAGCCTGGCATGCCTGGGCGTCGATGAACTTTGAAGCCGTACTTTTCTACAAGCACCGTTCGCAGATCGCGCAAGGCGGCGGCGGCGGCGGCGGATCCGGCGACCCGCAGTCCACTGCATCGGACCCCAATGGCCGCGTCTCGGTTAGTCCTCTTCTTCCCTTCCCGCCGCTGGCCATCCATCACTACTGCATTCCCGCCATCAAAGGCTTCGTCAGCTCGATCGCCTTGTGTCGCGGTAGTGCCCTGCAGGACATTCTCCGTCTCCTGACGCTGTGGTTTGACTACGGTCATGTGCAGGTACTGGCAATGATATCGTGATGGTGTCTGTCGGATTACTTTTATTTGCGATTTAATTTAAATAAAAATAATAAAAATAAAATAAATAAAAATAATTTAATTTAATTTAATTTAATTGAAATTAATTAAATGCATTTCCTTATAATTTAATTTTAGTTGTGATTCGAAGTACATAAAATAGCAGGTTTTTTTATTAATTTATATTAATTTATTTGGAATTAAATTTATTTGTTTAATTTTAAATCTAATTTAATTTAATGTTAAATTTTAATCAAGAGAAATGCTGTTTGATTTGATTTGGTCTTGAGCAGTTCGTTCCATTCCGGATTGGTTTGCTGAGTTCCTGTTAGTTGTTTTCTGATACATCTTTGCTGTTTTTGATTTTACAAAATATTAAAATCTGAAGTGCGCCTATACTGAACGCTTGAGGAACGAAGCACTCTTGCTAGTCAGCAGTGACCGTATGGAATCAAATGAAATGAATCTCTCCATTTGGATTTGAGTGTACGAGATTTCGGTAATTTTGTTTCGTCCCTCTGTGAAGGACGTCCACGACACTTTGTTGGACCAGCTGAAGAGTATCCAGATTGAAAACTGGCTGCAAGTCATTCCGCAGTTGATTGCGCGGATCGACACGCCACGGAAATTGGTGGCCAAGCTGATTTGTCAGTTGTTGAACGACATCGGCCGGATCCATCCGCAGGCGCTGGTCTACCCGCTCACCGTGGCGTCCAAAGCGACCGTGCCGGCACGGAAAGAGGCCGCCGACCGGATGCTGAAGACGATGCGAGAGCACAGTTCTAACTTGGTCAATCAGGCGCTGATGGTTAGTGAAGAGCTCATTCGGGTGGCCATTCTGTGGCACGAGATGTGGCATGAAGCGTTGGAGGAGGCGTCGCGGCAATACTTCGGTGAGCATAACGTGAAGGGGATGCTGGCGACGCTGGAGCCGCTGCATCAGCTGCTGGACAGCGGGCCACAAACTTTAAAGGAAACATCCTTCCAGCAGGTATGAATCACAAAAAGGCAGACAGACATCAAGCAGGCAGGCAGGCAAACATCAGACAGACCGACAGACCGACAGACAGGCAGGCAGGCAGGCAGGCAGGCAGGCAGGCAGGCAGGCAGGCAGGCAGACAGACAGACAGACAGACAGACAGACAGACAGACAGACAGACAGACAGACAGACAGACAGACAGATAGGCAGATAGGCAGATAGGCAGATAGGCAGATAGACACAGACAGACAGACAGATAGGCAGACAGGATGACTAGACGTGCTCTGAGAGAATTGTTGCGCCCGTCTGAAAACGAAACGGTCTTAATAAAAACTGCGTGCCAGGCTTACGGTCGGGATCTCGCGGAGGCGCATGAGTGGTGCAAAAAGTACGAGCGCACCGGTAACTTGAAGGAATTGACGCATGCTTGGGATCTGTACTATCACGTATTCCGGCGTATCTCCAAGCAGCTACCCCAAGTAAGCGGTTCCTCCGGACTGATCGGGAATAGGAGTAAGGATTACAATGACTGCAGTTTCATCCCGTTTGCAGTTGACATCGTTGGAGCTGCAATACGTCTCCCCGCGACTGATGGGCTGTCGCGACTTAGAGCTGGCCGTTCCGGGCACCTACGACCCCGGCCATCCGGTCGTCCGGATCGCTGAAGTGCAGGGTCAGGTGCAGGTGATTACGTCCAAACAGCGGCCTCGAAAGATCTGCATCAAGGGTAAAGACACAACAGCTCTGTCTGTCTGTCTGTCTGTCTGTCTGTCTGTTTGTCTGTTTGTCTGTCTGTCTGTTTGTCTGTCTGTCTGTCTTTCTGTCTGTCTGTCTGTCTGTCTGTCAGACAGCCTGTTGGTTTACTTGCTCTTCTGCCTGTTTATTTGCTTCCTTGTCTGCCTTCCTTCAGTTCAACTGTTTATGTACCCTTCTTGCTGTTTGATTTTCCTATTCCTCTGCTTGTCTGCTTCATCTGTCACGTTGTTTGTTTGTATAACCATTCACCCGTAGCATCATTTTTTATGCATTGTTTTCACGCTTTTATTGAACGGTGTGATGCTGCATGTATATCTAGGGAGCAACGGGAAGGACTACACTTTCTTGCTCAAGGGCCACGAGGATCTTCGTCAGGATGAGCGGGTGATGCAGCTGTTTGGCCTCGTCAACAGCCTCTTGATGGACAATCCCGGCACTGCTCGGAAAAATTTGACGTATGTGCATTGCTGCGTGCTGGCACGAAGTTTGCTAACCAGTAGGGGGTGTCTAGGGGTTGTCTCAAGACAGGTCCATGATTGTTTTAGGATTCAGCGATACGCTGTGATACCGTTGAGCCCTAACAGCGGTCTACTGGGATGGGTGCCTCATTGTGATACACTGCACGCCCTTGTACGGGACTACAGGGAAAAGAAGAAGATATTGCTCAACATTGAGCATAGGATCATGCTCAGAGTACGAAATCGTAGCATATCTTTCTAGTTCTGTCTGTCTGTCTCTTTGACTGTCTGTCTGTCTGTCTGCCTGCGCGTCTGTTTGCCTGCCTGCCTGTCTGTCTGTCTGTCTGTCTGCCTGTCTGCTTGTCTGCCTGCCCGTCTGTCTGCCTGTCTGCCTGCCTGCCTGTCTGCCTGTCTGTCCGTTTGTCTATGTGCCTGTCTGTCCGTTGTCTGTCTCTTCGTCTGTCCGTGTGTTTGTGTGCCTGTCTGAAATGAATGTGCCTGTAGCTTTGAGGTTGGTCCATTGCTGTAGCAGCCAGGCTCATCAACGCTCTTGCTTTTCAGATGGCGCCGGACTACGATCACCTGACGTTGATGCAAAAAGTGGAAGTCTTTGAGCACGCGCTGGAGAACACCAACGGTGATGATTTAGCCAAGGTGCTGTGGTTGAAAAGTCCAAGCTCGGAGGTACAGTACATTTTAGAAGTTATTTCATTTCCGTGTAGTACTGGCGCACGTATTTTTCGAGATACGAATGTTGATAGAGCTCGGTTTCGTCTTTCTCAGGATTGGTTTGAGAGACGGACTAACTACACGCGATCACTCTCGACGATGTCGATGGTGGGCTACGTCCTCGGCCTCGGTGACCGACACCCCTCCAATCTCATGATGCACCGGTTGAGTGGTAAAATTCTCCACATTGACTTTGGTGACTGCTTCGAAGTGGCCATGCATCGGGAAAAGTTCCCCGAGAAGATCCCGTTCCGCCTGACACGAATGCTGGTTAATGCGATGGAGGTAAGTGTCTGTCTGTCTGTCTGTTTGTCTGTCTGTCTGTCTGTCTGTCTGTCTGTCTGTTTCCCTGCCTTCCTGCCTGTTTGCCTGCTTGTCTCCCTGCCTTCCTGCCTGTTTGCCTGCCTGTCTGCCTGCCTGCCTGTCTGTCTGCCTGTTTGCCTGTCTGTCTGCCTGCTTGTCTGCCTGCCTGTCTGTCTGTCTGTCTTTCTGTCTGTCTGTTTGTCTGCTTATCTGTCTGTTTGCCTCCCTGTTTGTTTGCCTTTTTGTCTGTCTGTCTACCTGTCTGTCTGTCTGTCTGTCTGATTATCTCCCTTTTTATTTATCTATCTGTCTGTCTGTCTGTGATGCGCAGGTTACGGGCATCGAAGGCAACTTCCGATCCACTTGTGAGAATGTGATGACCGTCCTGCGCAACAACAAAGACAGCGTCTTGGCTGTACTGGAAGCTTTCGTCTATGACCCTTTGTTCAACTGGAGATTACTCGATGGTAGGAATGGATGAGTGCTAGTCAGTGACTGTCACTGAAGTGTCGATTTGTCAATTTATTCCTGTTTTCATATATTTTTCAGCCAAAAAAGCTTCTCAGTTCCGGTCTGGTGAATCGCTGGCCTCCTCTTTCATGGGCGGCACCGACGGCGACGACCTGTCTCTACGCTACGACCCCAGCCCAGTTGGCTCGCTACGGTATTACTCCAGCGACGCCGGTTCCGTGGATGGCGAATCAACGCAGCCGGACGCGGTGAATAAAAAGGCAGTCGCCATTTTGAATCGCGTTCGAGACAAACTCGGCGGTAAGTTTTGTTTCCTGCAGACTTTCAAACACTCAAACTACCGACTGATTTTCCTCGTTTTGTTTTCGCTTTGATCAGGACGTGACTTTATGCGGGATGCGATCGAAGTGCCTAAGCAGGTCGATTTGCTTATTGGAAAGGCGACGTCGCATGAAAATTTGTGCCAGTGCTACATTGGCTGGTGTCCATTTTGGTAGACGCAAATGGCTGCTTGTTTTCATGTTTCTTTTAACCGGTTAGACTTTTCTATTGACTCTTCTCCACTTTGACGTGGTTTTCTTCTATTTCTCGTTAAACTTCAAGTCTGCGGCTGTCATCACCATACATTTAATTTCAGATGTTGCATGTCTACCCGCCCTTAAATGCTCCGGTCTAGCTTGCGTCTGTCGTCTGTCGTCTGTCTGTCTGTTTGTCTGTCTGTCTGCCTGTCTGTCTGTCTGTCTGTCTATTTGTCTGTCTGTTGTCTGTTTGTCTGTCTGTTTGTTTGTCTGTCTGTCTGTCTGTCTGTTTGTCTGTCTGTCTGTCTGTCTGTCTGTTTGAGTTTTCTCTCGTTGGTGCATACGCATTAAGGCAAATTACTTAGAGCAAATTACAAAAGGCAAAACGAAAGACGGTTTGGAACTACTTGCAGGACCGGCCTGCGTGAGTCCACTTTCGGCACCTAGGAGAAAAAAGTAGCCGTGAGTATTGCATTCGGTTCAATCGCGAACGAAGAATCGGAAACTCAGGAATAATAATCCCCAGCTACCATTCGTTTCGACGGTTGATAGACTCGAGTTGGGTGAGCACCGACAAAAGACCATCACGAAGCGTTGTTTAAATACATACATTAGACGTTGAAAAAATAGCTTTTAATTTTCAATAAAGGTTTTATTGTTCCTTGAAGCCACGAAAAATAGAAATCGGTATTTAAAAGCATACTTGAATTTAAAATCCACAAATCTACTTTAAATATTAGGATATGTTAATATTTAACATTTTATATGCAATGCGGCAAAATGTCTTTATTTTTAATATAATTAGCGTTTATTTAAATAAATTTTACCGGTTATTTAAATTTATTTACTATTTTATTTAAATTCTATCACGTTATTCAAACAACACACTTGTTTTCGAAAGTGTTGAAAGAACACTGCCTCCAAAGCCGTCATCATTATCACTTACTTGAAAATAATACCAGTCTCCGGTGGCTCATTCAGAAAACGAGACCATAAATCTTGAATGCAGCCTAAAAAATAATTGAGATTAAAACGCACTTGATGAAAGTAATCGTTTTTAAAACTTGTCATAAGAAAAGACAATAAAAGATATAATACAACCATTAACATCCTGTCAATTTAAGAGTCACGGGCGATCATTCTATTTCGTAATTATTGCATTAATAAAATTTTAAATGGTCAAGAACAGTGAGGGATTAATATGCTTATTTGGTATATTATAAAACACTAACATAAAGAATATTTCGTCTCATCTTGGCCATTCAAAAACACTCCTCCCGCTTTATGGCCAGATAGACCAAAGTACTGAAAAAAACAAACCGAAAAAATAAGCAATTAACAAGAAAAGTCTCATGAATAGACAGAGAGACAGACAAGAGACAGACAGACAGACAGACAGACAGACAGACAGACAGACAGTCAAACACACAACCACACAGGTAAACAGACAGATATGTACACAGACAAAAAAATTCAAATACATAATTAAGCAGGAAAGCATTCATACTCGGCTCGTATTCAATAGCCCATGGAGTGCTTTCTTTGCATTCTTCAGTTCCTTCAGTTTCAGATGACCTTCCACACAATCCAGACGCTGGATATCCTTTTCTATATGGAGGAACACCGCTCGAAATGTCAACACGGCAATCTGGAAAGTATTGTTTCTGTAATTTTAAATGATAGCAAACGACGATTGTGGGATGAATAAAAATATGTATCGATAGTATTGACCACCAATCAAACGTCGCCGGTCAATCAACCAACTGAATTTTTGATTTATCAGCGACGTTTCCGACGTATCAATTTTTATCCCAACCACTGTAATAACTTTTGATTCCAAGATTTTTTACACCTATCCAATCCAAATTCGATTTGCAGTCGATTGAGATTCCCAGATTCTTTTTGGATGCCGGGGGCGGAGCTATGGGTCATTTTTGCAACATCACTCGCAAGCCTAGACCGAAACTAGCCCATAGCTCCGCTCCCTGGCGTCCAAGATTCTGCTGACCTCAACTGATTCCAAATCGAATTTGAAGTGGAAGAGTGTCGAAAATGTTGGAATCAAGGGTTGTACAGTGGTTAGGATAAAAAAAATTGAAACTTCGGAAACATTACTCATGAATTAATCAATCAAGCCCCCGGGCCATAATACAAAGTGGTGCGGGAATATTTTTCTTATTTTTTTCTGAAGTCAAGGATGTGATTTCTACATCGAAACCCCAATGTAAAATCAATTTATATGGACAGGTATTTGTAAAGAAAACCCCAATCCGATCGGGAAGTCAAATTCCCAATCTTTCCCAAGTGTGTGGTAAAACATTAAATTGAGTTTTGATAGAGCATAAATCAAACAATCAATAGTCGATTGAATCAGAAACCCTGCGGAGCCACCGGGAAAATTTCAAACTTTCTCCCACTCAGACCAAAGCTCGTTTGCCGTTAAATTTATTGTGCAGAAATCTGTTAATTTAGTCCAATATTTGCAAAACAAATCAGGGAACTGTTCCGACCCCTTGTGAGCGCAATTGTAAATTACCAATAAATAAAAAAATCATTAATCAACTAATCAAGCACCACTTCTTACCTCCTTTTTTCCCTTTTTCCCGGAAAACTTTTTCTCAGGACAGGAGACCGTCAACCCGAGTTGGACGAGTTACTTTGGGAAGTAAATTCTCAAAATTCCAACGCTGTTCCACCACCGGGGTGAAAAATTCGTGAGCCTAAAAATAACAAGACAAATTCATCGGTACGGTTTATTGAAATCGTTCATGAAATCAGTTAAGTCGATTGTTTCGTTGATCGATTGAATTCAAGAGAAGTAGAAGTCCAAAAATCAATCAAGCATGTTTCATGTCAATTGAATTTACCATGACAAGTTCAATCTTGACTGATCGGTTGATTTATTGAACGATTGCACGGGAAACTGACTGACTGACTGACATTCGGAAAGGCGACAGATAGACAGAGTGACTAGAAAAAAAATAAAAGCCACATACATGTACGAACAGAGTCTTACCAGTTAAACCCTTTCGCAGTTAAGTACATCAGTCGGTGCAAATGTTTCGTCATTCTGACCCCTCCGCTGGACGTCCACGTCCGAACAAACTTCGGCATCTATAAGTCTGCATACCGGGGCTGCCTGGTAATCTTTCATAATCAGATTGGCCGAATGCTATATCAGCATCGAAAGGGTCGATAGCAAGAAGACCGTAATTATAAGGCTCCACGTTAATGGCATCTGGAAGAGAAGGTCGTGCACTGTCTCATTAACACCGCAGTGCGTACACTATTAAGCTACAGTAGCCTTATCCAGCCAAGTTAAGACAGATTTCTTTAGTGCATTTTTTACAAGGTTCCCACTTTCCTGATTTTTCCAAACCATTTTTTTATGGAAACCCATGATTCCATTTACCAGGTTATGTAATCATTAAACAAGATTCGGAACTAAAATGAAAACTAAACGAATCAGTATCGACTAGGGCGTGAGAATCTCAATATTCAAACTACTGAAATATCTGGAGCCTGATGGCTTTAAAAAGTTCTTAATTTTTGTTTCTTTGATATGCCTCTTTGAAATTGTTCTAGTTTCGTTTGGCCCTTAATTTCCCTCCTAATATTGCTGGGAAAGCGCAAATTTTGTTAACCGGACAGTAGACAGTCGTCGGTGAACAAAATGGCTTATCGCGGGATAACGGTATCATTAGAGCTTGCACCAAAACAACAAGAATGAGTATTTTTTTCATTCTGACTTGAATGGGATACTCGGTTTGTGCTCTAGAATTTGATTTGTTTGAGCGGATAAAAAATAATTTCAACAAACACTCCATTTTGTCATCCATACAGATGATGACTCTCGGCACCGCCATTTGTTTGGGATTTTTTTTTCGATTTCAAAAACTGTTTTCATAGTGTCTGCGGGCATGAATGCTTTATTGAACATTTTCATATTGAACATCGGCTCTCGGACTCCATAAGACGTCATTTTGAGGTCTGAGTTAGTCGTTATGAGCACCCCGACCAGCTTGGATGTGAAATGGTCTGAAAACCCTGATGGAAAAAAGTGCAGTTAGGTGATGGGACTTCTTGGCGGGTTTTTTGTTTAATTTTTCGCAATCTTTTATCTCAAATGCATTCAAGGGATGTTTAGGTTCTGATCAGGCAAGAGAAGTTGACAGTGGCTGCAACAGGTTGCAAGAAAAGTGTTCTTTGGTATCCCCGAATTCAAAATGGCTGCCGGATTCTTTTTCATTCTCACCCTGATTTTCCCTCCATTGATTTTTTCCACCAAATGATAAAATTTCTCAGAATTATTAAGTAAATTTGCATTATCGGGAAAAGTTTGAAATTAAAAACCACACACTTCTTGCGCTAGAAAAAAAACCGTTTTAAAAATTTGAAAAAATGGGTTATCCAACTTCAAATCTAATTTTGTTTTGAGTTTTGGAAAATATTGTAAAGATATTGCTCTTTCCCATATCACATTGGTCTAAATTTTCAATTAGATAGATTGGATGGGATGTTGCGTGCTTGTTGACGACGCAGAACGAGAAAAAAAACTGTTTCAACTTGGCTGGATAAAGCTACTGTATGCACCGAAATGTAGCCGTATGATTACCCATTCGTTCGTATGTTCTCATATTCAGCATCGTCACCGAACTCATCTGTCTAGTACGCGGCCAAGCCCGATGTTCAAGACGCCGTCTATTATCATCATCCCGCGATGACACGTATATCAGATCCGGACGGGAAACACAGAACATGAGGTCATTGTTCATAAAATCCGTCACTGATCGTAACAACCTCATCGAACGCAAATCCCACTGTGCAAATAGACACGGGAAAACGTTCTACTACAAGATGGACGTGGGTGGCAAGGGGAAGAATTTGGAAAATTACCACTTCAGAATCGATGATCAACAGGGTTCCGTCGGGGTTGAAAATTCCGCCATGATGGCAGTAACGGTTGATCATGTCGAATTTGTGAATTAGCTTGCCATTGCGCGAATCAAAGAGGAGCCCGCTGTAATTGATCATCCGATCAGACGGATGAAAGGTGGGAATTGGTTCGCCGAAATCCAGAAATGGCCCGATGTCCCTATCGTTCAGAGGTGGAAGTGCATCGAGAGTTGAGTCCGGTATAGCAGGGCAAGAAAGTTTGAGAATCTTGGTGCCCGTAGATAAATCGAGTGTCTGCCAATAAAAAAAACTCATGACAAACTCGCGGTATGTGTACAGGGATGCCACAGATACGATTGCATGTATTGACCTATACCCACATGTGCATCGTCGGTATTGCTGTTCGGTCTCTGCAGAAAGAAGCGTAACAATCTCATCATCCATTGACAAATAAACGCAGAAAGATGCAATGGACTATGCAGTGTGTACAATGTGTTTGATACACATGTGGCAAAAACCTCAAGCCGATCGAATCAAAGCCAAACTTTCACCGGCGCCCAGTAAATGGGGTAGTCGGAATTTGAGCCAATTTCGGCCGATACGTGCAGCTGTTTTTTACCACAGCTGACCACGCAGTTTTTTCTCAGTCGATTGATTGATTGATTTGGAATTATTTTTGCGTTCTGATGTTAAATCAATGAATCAAGCGATTTAAGAAACAGCTACACGCATCGGCCGAAATTGGCTCAAACTCCGACCACCCGATTTTGCTGGGCGCCGGTAAAAAGTTGGTCGGTCGGCCTGAGGTTTTTGCGACGTGTGTATGTGCGCTGACTGCTGTATTATAATCATCCACTTCACTCACATAATCCTGGACACGTTCAGCAATTCGGCAAACTCCCAAATATTCCGTCCAATTGGATGCTATGAGAGTTGTGACGTTGCTAAAACTAGCGATTTTTTGGCAGCAACTCGAACCGTTATATCTCCACAGAAAACTTGATGGCATCGAACCGGGTTGACGGCAGGAGCTAATGAAGACATCGGGACTTGCGGATAAGGGCGACACTGCGTATACCGAGCAACTATTGGCCCAATCAATTCTAGCGTGGCATCCCGCGTAGAATGCTGGCTGTAAAGTGGGAGTCCGAATATTAGGAGAGATAGACGAAGATTCGCTTCATCATCGGAGAATATTTAAATATTAATGTCGCTTACCCGCATCAAATGATTTTTATGGTACCCAATGATAGAGCCGTCCCGCCGTCCCGTCACGATTGTGGTGTGAGGTGACGATGCTAAAAAAATCATTGATTTCGCGTGGAATTTAGTCATTGGGGAGATTTGGTCGGGGCTAGGTTGGTATTCCAATGTGCCAATTTTCCGGTAGCCACCTTGGCCGGGAATGCAGGACGGGAAGAATACACGGTCAGCAGACCGATTCCGCTCTGCGCCCATTGGAAGAGTTGACTCCAGTCGTCGTTCCCTAATCCCAGCCGCAATTCGGAACGGGCTGGTAACCCACGCATCAACGTCCAGAACTTTCAGCAATGTCCCAATAGATTGCTGCAGATCGTGGAAGGCTTCGTTAGAAGGACCGCTATCCGTTTGGCCTGTTAACAACTCTGCAAGACCAAAACATCATAAAGCTTCCAATCCGTAGACAAAGTCCGTCCGTAATGCGACGCACATGATCCCATTAAAACCCTCAAGTATAAACAAGTCGCAGTTGCCCCTCCCTGGGGCTCTGTGTTCTCGGCTTGTGAGGTAAACAAAACATCATGTCAATTCAATCAACAATCATTCTACACAATGGTAAAAAATGACGTTTTCATTAGGCGAACCCAGAAGTTCCCTATGAAAAGTGAAACCAGTAAACGCGGTTTCTACCGTAACTCCTCAAAGTAGAGTAACATATTCGTGGTTGGACCCTGTATATCTGAAGGGTGAGATGAGGGATCATCATCAGCACGCTCTGTTTACCTTGCAATGCGCCGTCGCGAAAAAATGCGAGTTCCCGCAAGACGAGCCGGCACCTCTCGGAGCGGGACATACCCGTCAAGAACTGACAAACCAGCGACCGCAGTGGACCGTCAATCGTCCACATTGGGCGCCATGTAAGTAAGTGGAACGCCACCCAAATGCCGTTTTCCCGCCGAAGAACACAGACGATCGACTCGATGGTGGAGGACGAAGGGCGAACCGTCACGTTTACCAAAACCCGCATGGCGCTGTCCAGTAGTGTTGCCCTTAGCGGACAAACCTCATAGGCATCCAACATGTTGAAGAGCTCCCTACGGGAAAATCATCATGACAAACTGACATTTTAGAAAGCCGCGCGAGACCCTAAAGATTAATTAGCGCCACATTAATGCCGGTAAGTAGACGGGGAAATGTGATTGGGGTTCTATAAACTTTCATCTACTGTACTTCACCGACTTGGGTGGAATTAGCTAGGCTGCTAATTTCACCACCGAAATTTCGTGATCTACACCTGATCTGCTATCCCTTATATCCGTCGAGCAATGAAAACCTTTTTCGACATTCATTTCCGGTTGAACACCGACCGCACAACTTCACTGACACCCACTCCGGCTGATCCCCAACCAGAAACCCTTAGTGACGCCCACTCTGGTCGCCAACCGGCCCGAATACTTTTAATGACACCCACTACAGCCGCTCATCACCCGGAAACCTTAGTGACGGCCATCCCGGTCAATAAGCATCCGGAAAGCCTTTGGCACACCCACCCATTCCGGGCGCCAACCTACCGAGAATCCTTTGTGACAAACACTCCGGTCGACCGCCAAACGGATCACCTTGGACACACCAATTCAGGTCGACCGCTGCCCAGAAGGGGTGCCAATAAGGTATCTCGGTCCGTTTGCACTTTGAGTGGGTATTACTTTAGTTATCCGGTTGATTGGCGACAGGGCTGGACGTCACTAAGGTTTTCCGGTGTAAAGTCAACCGGAGTGAGTGGAACTAGAGTCCATCTGTCGGTTGGCCAGGGTTGGAGAAAAAGCTCCCAGCAGATGCGCGTACAGTTATCGGTTTACGAAATATGGTACGAGTAGTGAGATTTCACTTGTGCTTACTGTCGATATGCCCGGAACATCGTCCTTGGAGCTAGACAGTTGACCACGGCTATGCAGGCAGATTCTGAGCATGCGGTGGATTTCCTGAGAATGTGTAGTGCAGAATTGAGGTATGGATAAACCGTTACGAGGTGGTCGTTCTCCCACTGCTTGTACTGCTCACTTCCTCGATACACGACATGGATGAACGGATCCTTGCGCCGCGAAAGTAGAATGCTATACATAGCCTCAACTCCCTTTAAACGGACAAAGCGTTCGGCCCGGTCCCAGTGCAAGGAACTAGGCCCGAATTCCAGATTTGAGAACTGACGGCCTGGTTCTGGACTAACGGACACGCCCTGCAAAAAGCCAAGAGAGATGGAGAGATGGCTAACCGATTTCACGTTGTTGAATCGAGAACCGTCCGTCCCTCTGACCCAACCGTTTTGGCTGACCATCATCCAATCACGTGTCCTGCTCCTTCTCTCCCTCAGACTCTTTTCTCTCAGACTTTTACATCCCTTAAGAAGGTGTCCTACATGTGGAGTATTACAGTACCGTCGGTTGGTTCACGCAGTCGGTGGTCAATAAATAGTCCAGTGTCTGTAAAAGCTCTGACACTGCCTCCAGCGCCGCGACGACGGAGTAATTGCAAAAGCCGACGTCGTTTTTCTTTTCGATATCCACTGCCTCGAATCTCGCAATCTGCCAAGACATAAATAATCGCATTGAATAGGATGAGACACTTTCTCACGCTTCCCGTTGTGCGCAAAATGGAAATACCGCTTTTAAAATCCCCTCCAGTCCGTTTACATCCGGATCGTCAAAAGCTAAACCGAACTCTGACAACGAGAGGCACTTCCGAAAAAATATCGCCGCTGTGGAGCTGGTTTGTGGATCTGTGGAACCGATCCCTTCACGGACCATAAATCGCGTGACTTCGTGGACCAAAATCGGCATTTTCGCTATCTAAAAATACGTAAAAATATTTACAGAACACTGGCATTTCATTCCAACAACCAATCAAGTCATCATGACAATGAGGACTTACGTGTTCGAGAAGAGTGTCTTCGAAGAGAACATTATGCGTTAAGGTCCGCACAGCCAACTGAATTCCATTGCGTTGAAGCTGTACAAAAGAAGATGCAACGAACGTTAGCCTCGAAGTAGATATTGTACCGCGTACAATTAGATCTTTTGACAGTTACTTGGCACAACGTATTTTTCTACAAATATTACAAGCATTTACACGTACCGCCTGCTCCGATTTAACATCCCATGGGTAAGCGACTGCAACACTGCTTTCATTGCCCATGTCGGTACCGATATATTTCTCCGGGTATAATATGTACATGTATAACCGTATTCTGGCAATCCAAAATAAAAGAAAGAATTTAAAAGCAATGGCGACTGATAAAACTCAGTATTCGCATAAGCTTCCGCGTGGCGCAGCAGAATAGAATATTTGGATTTGTATGTTAGAGTACATGCACTACAGGCGTCTGGAGGTTTGGTGCGTGAGAGGGAGAACACTGCATACAGGAGGATCGACAAACAGTACGTGCACAGTACAGACAATCGGCTTTTTGCCTAGGCCTCTGTACAGTACAGACTGACAAGTGAGTGGCAGTGCGTCTCCCCTTTCGATATTTATGAGGCCCGCAAGACAAGGTATTCTTCAGGCAGTAACCAACGTCAATAGTCGTAGACTGCCACCACTATTATTACTTCCTTAGCAGTTGACCGCAAATTTCGATTGTATTCTTCTGAGACCACCGAATTCCTCCTCCTCACTCGGGCGGTAATGGACATTTTCCCTCCCGATCGACGTGAGTTTTTCTTTACAAATATCTGCCTATTTATCGTGATTTTATCATCGGGGTCTCCGCGTGGAAATCACATTACCGGTTTCAGAAAAAAAAATAAAGAAAAAGAGTTCCCAGCGAGGTTGTGTTGTGAGCAGGTGCTTGATTGATTGAACGCTCACAATTTTCCTTTATTTTCATTGTAAACAATTTCGATTGTTAAAAATACGTTCACAAAATGGGTTTTTATACCTTCCCATGCCAAATTCAATTTGGAGTCGATCGGCATCAGCTAAATACTTTTCAGGTGTCAAGGGGGCGGAGTTGTGTGGATTTCTCAAAAAGGACAAGAAATTCGAGCGTAACTTTCCAGAGCTGGCCTACAGCTCCGCCCCCTGACACCTGAAAAATATTCGGCTGATGCGGATCGACTCTAAATTAAATTTCGTATGGAAAAGTGTCAAAAAACACATGTTTTAAATGCATGTTTCAAATCGACATTTTTACAGCGAAAATCAAGGAAACCATCAAGCTGTCAATCAATCAATCAAACACCCGCTCACAGCACAAACTCGCTGAGGAAGTATTTTTCTCTCCTCTTCTGTCCTGAAACCGGTAATGTGAATTCCACGCGGAGATCCCAATGTTCAATATTCAGAGTTTGAACATCGCACACTAGGAAAAAAGGTGAGGGACAAGTGACTTTTGCAGACGCGAGAAAAAACAACACGGTGATGAGTAAAACTTTTTAATTCTTTAACGCGGAATGAACGAGTAAAATATTCCTGCCGAAAAACTGCCGAAAAACAGTTGCAGCACAGCAGCCGCTTCCAGATCACAGAACACAGTCACAAAACACGAGAGACCATCGAACGACTACACGCACGTGGTGCTTCGGAGTACAGAAAACGGACCGAGAGAAAAAAGCGCGACGACCAAAATCACAAAATCACAAATGAAAAGAAAAAAAAGCAGTCACCGAAGTATTGGCTTTTCCTGTGAGGAATACGCATAAAATCGAGTCTCGCGAAGGAGAAGGAGACTGTCCTTTCTCAGTAGGAGACACACCTGGGCAGATTGGCAAACGGCTGGATGGATTTGGTCGTCTCGAGGGTGCGCGCCTTCTCCAGACACTCCATCGCCAGGTCGTCGTTCCCCTTCTCCACGTAGAGCTCGCCCAGTGCGGCCCACGCCTCGTGGCACGCCGTGTCGCCCAATAAAGCGGCGCGAAAGTGGCGCTCCGCCTCGGGGAAGCACAGGTCCCGGCGCTGCATCCGGCCCATTTGGATGTGCGACGGCGCGTACCACGGATTGATGGCCAGGGCGTCTTCAAAGTACCGCCGCGCTTCGTCCGCGGCGCTTCCCGTCGTTCTCCTCTCGGCAGTGCCTAAAATAACGGTAAAACATGATAACGCAGGACACTTGGTGTTGCTTTATTGACTTCAGGCCAGTCAGACTGGCCCTTACAGGAAGAGGAGAAAAATTAGAAGGGCGGCTAGAACGCCAGGAAAGAGAAGGAAAAGGAGTGAGTTTTCGGTACACAAGTATCAGACAGAACAATCCTCCGCTAAAAGAACCATCCGTCTTACGATAAAGTGCATTAATAGTACAAGTCACAGTAGAAATCCTCATATTTTGCGTATGTCACAAGCGCGTTTCTTCCGTGCCTTGTCTCGGAGCAGTTTCGTAATGGGACAAACGTCCACAGGCGCGCCTGTGGACGTAGGCAAAATATGAGGACTTCTACTGTACTGTCGTGTGGAGGAATCCCGAAGGGAGCCGCGTTCTGGGAGGGATTTATTAGATACAAGGAGGAAGTAAAACGAGAGGGACAGACACGACTGGCTGCTGAAACTTTCACATCGGCTCGTCCGAGACGAGACGATGTGAAAAAGTCAAAGCCATAAAAAGAGCAGTGACAGGCCGGCTGGCCGGCGTCCAGCATTAGTCAGGCGGTCGTAAAAGGAAGGAGTCGGGCCCGGGCACTGGTCATTCAGCCCGGCACCGCACAGACAGACACAACATCCCTTCCCCGCGACATTACAGTGGTGCAACAATGAAAGGGATGGCAAAAAAACTGAAATCAGTCAACTACCGTAATCAGTGCTTTAGTTACCTAAAAAAGTCGGTACTGCGAATTTGTAGTTTAGTTTCAGTCGAAACAAGTTCGAGTCATTTTACGTTTTATGCAGTTTTTCCCATTTAAATTTGTATAAACTTTGTAGTCACTAAACAGTTCTATTTATTGAACTAAACACACTACAGGCAAGGAACAATGTCCATACTTTATGCGCACTGCAGCTTACTTTTGAGGGCGATCACGCCTTGCAGGTGGTAGACCAGATGCGAGGGCGGCGCGACGATGGCCGCCTCGGCGAGGCATTCCAGCGCCGAGTCCGGCTGCTCCAGCGACATGTACAGTTCCGCCATCAGGGTCCAAATGTTCAGCTGCATCATGAAGGCGCGTTGCGGGGAGTTGCGCTGGAGGTAGCTGCCGGTGGTGGAGGCCATCTCCGACCGGGTCCCGGGTGCGCCGTCGGTGCGCGGGACCGTGGCGATCGAGTCAGCGCCGCCGCGGAAGGAAGCCGCGTCCCCGCGGTCGACGCTGACCATGCCAGGCGAGGAGGGCGAGCCCTTGGGGTGACTGCTGACGGTCAGCGTGCCGTCGCGGTGGAAGGTCGTCGCGAGCTGCTGCGGGAGCGGTGAAGTGGCCAGCTGCAGCGTGAGGGGCGAGGTCGGCAGCTGCAGGGTCTCCGGGCTGATCGTCGTGTTCATGCCGCCGTCAGAGTCCTGCAGGTCGTGCTCGTAGGTCTTCTTCCACGCGGTGAGGACGTGCCGGCAGGAACGCAGGGCGTCGTCGGCGCCCTTGACCGCTGCCTGCAGTCGGATCTTCGTCAGTCCGACCTCAATGTCCTCCTCAAACTCCATCTCCACCTTCTCCAGCACATTCAGCGCCTCCTCGTAGCGCTTCCAACACGACAGCAGCAACGCCAGCAGATGGTGCGCCGGGAGGAAGTCCATGTTGATGCGCAGGCATTTCTTGACAGCGCGAAAGGCGTCCTGCAGCTGCCGCAGCAGGCAGTACTCCAGCGCCAGGTGGTAGTGCACGAGAAAGTCCCCCGGGTCGTCGGCCTCGGCGTGGAGAAAGTGTTTGAGCGCGGTCGCTCGCAGACCGGCCTGCCCGTCCAGGTCCCGCACACGAGACGCCTTGACAGAGCAGGCCGTACCGAGGAGGAGTCGCGCGCGGACGCCGAAGCGGGACTTCTCCGCTAACTGACACAGCGCCTCCGCGTATTTGATGCCGCGGTCCAGGTCCAGCAGGTAGTCGATGCTGATGCGGGCGGCGAACAGGTAGATAGTCCGGTCGGTGGGCATCACGCGGAAACACTGCTCCAGGACGTGGAGAGCTTTTCTGTAACGTCGCAAAAGGAAACTTTCAACTGACGAATTGATCCGACACGATGAAGAAAAAACATTGAAGCTCGGTATGGGAGACTGCCGCGAGACAGACAAACAGACAACCAGGCAGGCGGGCATTCAACACAGACACACATATAGACATACAGACAGACAGATAGACAGACAGACAGACAAGCAGGCAGACAGATAGGCAGACAGGCAGACAGACAGGCAGGCAGGCAGAAGACAGATGAAACAATAGGACCAACGAACTAACAGACAACTTACCACAGACACAAGAATCTATGACTGACAGACAACTCGTACAAACAGGCGGATACGCACAGTCATCGACCTTGACAGTTAGTTCCGCGAGTACATGTACAGACCCTTCAAAGGCAAGAGTGATCCGGCCCGCAAGACAGAAGGGTCCGGCACCGGCAATTCAGAATAGCTAATACCCTTACACCCTAGCAAACGGATAGACGGACTAGTGGAATGATAAGCCGACCAATCACCTAACAGACAGACAAGACAACATACCGACGGATAACACATATGCACAGCGAAGCTGACAGACAGACACGAAAGGACAGGCCGGCGAACAAACCCACATGTCTAAACAAATTAAAGAGAAACAGGTAAGCAATGTGAAGGCGAACTACTCGTCCAGAAAGCACAAATCAGACGCACCTGTAATCTCCCTTGATGACACAATACATGGCGTACTGCCGCCAGATATGCGGCGAATTGGAGTTCAACTTCGCAGCGCGCTCAATAAACGGCAATCCCAACTGCACCTGGCTCAGCCGGCTGTATGCCACCACACAGGCGTCGGACACGGCCACGGAATACGCCAGCAGTAACCGGCGCGTCGGCGAGCCCTCATCGCCAGCCCGCGTGGCCATCTCCCGCACAACCACCGCTTCGCAGATCTGCAGGAGGAGAATCACTTCCTCCAACAGGGAGACCGGCACAAAAGCGCCCCCACTCGCCGGGTACTTCTTCGGCCGCGGAACGTGGAGCGTCGCGGACTCACCCGCCGAGGTCTGCCGTTCCGTCATGCGCGGATCGACGTAGTTACTCCCGAGGAAGCATCGCAGTAGCAGCTCGAGGAGCTGTCGGGAGAGCCGCAAACGGGCTCTCCGAGTCGCTGGCGTCTCCACCGCTCGCAGCGTGTCGCGGAAGCGGACGAGCGCCGCGGAGAGCCAGCCGTTTTTGGCGAAGAGGTTGGGGCATTTGACCAGGGCTTCCTCGAGCAGGCCGCCGAGGTAAAAGGCGGAGAGCTCGGTGGACCCGTTAGCGTCCTTGTGGGCGGTGTCGGTGATGTTGGCGCAGCGCAGGGCAATGTCGTTGGACACCTCAAACTCAGTCATGAGTTTCTCGGAGCGCTCGGAGCGTTTGAGTTTGGCGTTGGCCAGGGAGAGTTTGGTGAGACACCAGCCTTTCAGGGCGAAGGCTTCGGCCAGGAGTTTCAGGTTGCGGCGGTTGGTTTCCTGCGGGAGGTCCACCGCGGGGAGGTCGCATTTCTCCAGCCCGATCAGGCAGTCGTTGAGGTCGCCCAGGAGGAAGCAGATCTTGGCGATCAGGATGCGGACCAGTCGTTGCACGTCAATCTAAAGAGTTAAAAGAATGATGAGGTGATGGTCCTTTTCTGATTCGGCAAACACTTCACATCTCCTTAACAGGAAAACGGCAACGCCTCCAGTATCGCCTATTCAATCCTATCTGCCCAGCAGCCGGAATTCCAGGCAGACTCAGAGCACACACGTTTAATCGATAACCAAGTCAACTAATTCGAAATTCCTAAAGCCAGACGACCGATCGATATTTCACATCAATTAATCGAGCAGCCAGTAGAAAAAAGCAAGCCTGGTTTAATAAACCGCAAGAAGAGATATCGATTTGAAGAGAAGGGTTAACAAGCCGATCTACTCCAAATAGTCCAACGAAGAAGGAAAAAACAAATCACTTTCTAGCGAAATCATTCACTGAACAAACAAAATGAGGAACGACTTCATAAAAAATCGCTCATCTTCCCCCAACATAAATGGAACAAAGCGAAAAACATCTCTCAAAAGTACTTTCCCAACAGGCAATCAATTAATAAGTCAGATCAAGTTGATCAAAGCAATTTAAAAAATACGAGAAATACCCATGGGAATAAACCGATCAATCGAAACATTCAATAGATCAATCAAGCAGATCAAAATCTGAATCAAATTAAGTGATTCAATCAATCAACCAATCAATCGAAACAACAACAACGTCAGATCCGAGAAAAGGCACAATTCAATAGATCAATCAAGCAAACTAAAATCTGAACCATCAAATTAAGTGATTCAATCAATCAACCAATCAATCGAAACAACAAGAAAGTCAGATCCGAGAAAGCCAGAATTCCCTAGCCCTACCGTCAGTCGTATCATTATCGCACTTAACTCAACCATTCATTCGCAAGCCAACGCAATTTCATAGCTTCAATACACTCACAGGCAAGGGTGTGCGCAACAACGTTCCCAGGGCATTCTTCAGATCGACCAGCGAACGTTGGATCCCATCCGGCAGCGTGGTCGTCCGCCGCTCCGGAATGGCCTCGGCTAGTCGCTCCAGCCGCGCTTCACACAGGTAAAAGTTGTGCAAGGGTTCTGCAACGCCAAAGACACGGCATGCGGAAGGGAATGTTGCACCGCGGGAGAAAAGGGAAGACATTTCCATGAACTTATACACGTGGCAAAAACCTTGCGCTAACCGAGTTAAGCCATTACACTCATTGCACGGCTGTTATACATAGCCCCCGAGTTGAAGTGCTTAATTCGGTCAGCGCAAGATTTTCGCCTCGCACTTACCACTTGGCAAAAATCTTGCGCTGACCGAGTTAAGCCGTTACACTCATTGCACGGCTGTTGTACATAGCCCCCGAGTTGAAGTGCTTAATTCGGTCAGTGCACGGTTTTCGCCTCGCACTTACCACTTGGCATGCCATTGTGCTGTTTCTGCTGCTCACACAACGCTATCGCCTTCTCCCACAGGCCGTCCTGACGTAAACGCTCGAAATCCATCTGGAGAGTCCAGGATTTGCGTTGGTGGGGTGTGGGCGGCGGCGGAACACTGAGCTGCTTGGAGGGGTGGTGGTGGTGGTGGAATGGAAAGAATGAAAGTTCCGATGGATGCTGCTGTGCAGTGCGCATTTTAGGACAGCGTGCAATGCGCACACCGGTAAAAGTTAGTAGTGTGCACTGCGCAAGGCGCAGTAAGCCAATGCACACCGGAAACGGAAGTAACGTTGCGCCGCCGCTTGCGGAACAGCGGGAAAAGGAAAGGTGTGTGGAGCCCGTTCCGAATGACCAGGCAGGTGCTTCAACGGAAATGGGTTGTGTGACACGCGAATAGAGGAAGGAAACACTTCACGCAGTTTGTGTTGCTGATTGATTGCCTTGATTGATGGTTCAGTTGTCCTACTCGTACGGGCGGGTACGTACGGGTACGTACGGGTACGTACGTACGGGGATGGGTTGATGACGATCCGTTTGTACACTACTGCTGCAGTACCGGTAGTCAATGATTAATACTGACTGTAATAAGGTTTCCGGCGAGAAATTTCAGCAACGAAGGGTGATTCAAATGTACTGCTGAGTTAGCCACTGCACATAGTCAACCGTCGAGGCACAGACAACAAACAGTAGATGCAGAGAATGATGAGGTGAAATGCCGGCGACGTCTAGATGCTAGACGGATTTGAAGATTCTCACAGCGCCAAGACAGGAAACGCCGCACGTGCGCGTTTTCGAGAAGCCAGGCGATGATATTAACGATTTTAATCAGTCGTCAGCAAGCTTTATCGTGAGACGAGAAACTTTATGGTCCATTTACGCAGTTGTGCTGCTCACACGTCTGCACCGCCGTTCGCGTCTGCACCGCAGTTCGCGTCAGTATGAGAATTTTATGTGTAGTGTACACAGAGCCTCTCTTTCTAACGTTTCACAGGCTGCAGTAACGTTTACAGGTCCGGTTCTGTAGAAAAACAAGGGTATCAACGGCCCCCAGAAACAGACAGTAGGAGAGAGAGAGAGAGATATGGCTGGAAATTGCCACAACGCTGCCGTGAAAGGCCCGAAAGTTCAGTGCTAGATTCATTGGGTCTATCCACGTGAATCGGATTTGAATGTAAACAATTCGTGCGATTTCCTTTTTAAAATAGTATCACAAAAGAAAAGAGCCGTCGAGATAGCACCGTTGTCTAGGCTTGGAAGCTCCGCTTTGTTTTGATGTCGTCCAGCAGGTCCTGTATCCCGAAAAGGAAGAAATCATTTAATTGTCTGTGTGTCTGTTTGTCTGTCTATCTGTCTGTCTGTCTGTCTGTCTATCTGCCTGCCTCCTGTCTGTCTGTCTGTCTGCCTGCCTGCCTCCTGTCTGTCTGTCTGTCTGTCTGTCTGTCTGTCTGTCTGTCTGTCTGTCTGTCTGTCTGTCTGTGTCTACTCGCCTGAAGTTCTTCGGCGCTGTAGCGTTCCATACTGGGAATGAGAGCTTTGACCTCTTCCACCGTTTCCGGCAGTAGATTAGCCAGGCAAGCCGCTTCGTACGCCATTACTTCCTTGTGGTCGAGACTAACGCGGACCGCTTTGATGGTGTCCATGTTGTTGAAACGGCTGAAACGCTGTGTGTAGCTGTGGGTCTTCAAGAACACCTGCGGTAGTTCGCCTTCCTGCCAAAATAAGAAACTACTTAGCAATGCAAGGCCAGGTAAGAAACGCAAAAGGAAATCGCAACCCTATACATGCTACATGTCTCAATCAACGAATCAATCAACTTTCCGTCTTTTCATGTTACCAGTTAACAAAAGATAAACAATCAACAAATCAACCAAATCAACCTGCAATTCACACAGAAAGTCAATGTTTTAGATAAAAATCTGAAATACTCTAAAAATTTGTGAGCCAACCGGGCGAAACACATCACTAAACTCTTTATTTAAATAATCGAGTATTCTGAAATAAAAACAGGGAAAGAAACTAAAAATCGTACCGTACGTTAAAACGGCCAATCAATCAATCAATTAAATGGCCAATCAATCAATCAATACAACGGCCAATCAATCACTCAAACGGCCAATCAGTCAATCAATCGATTGACGAGAGTATATTCAAACTGATGCGGAATGCACAATCTCACGTACGTCTTCCGCAGCTTCGTTCTGCTGCTTGCGGTTGTCTAGCAGGAGAAAAACCTCCGAGTTAAACAAGGCTTTGCAAGAATCCGACTCTTCAAACTCCTTCGGAAACTTCAGTTCAGCGGCGTCTTCAATGAGTTCTTCCGGCACGGCGTTGTTGCTGATGGGAGTGTCGGCCATGGCTCTAGGCTGCACAGACAAAGCAATTGGATGAGATAAATATAATTAGTGTCAGGATAAGAATGCCATTCACGATTACGCACAACGGCGCAACAAGGAAAGCTAAACTGTGATGCAGACATAATGTCAATCAATCAATCAATCAAACTAGTACTGCCATTAAGAAAACCACCCATCGAAATCAACTCTATTGTCCAAATCCATCCAATCAATCGCAATTAGTCGACTAATTATCTCGCGCCAGCTTAATTCAGTCAATCGGATATCTCATCACGGACATTTTTGAAGTACCACCAGTCCAACATAGTCATACCAAGCGTCCAGCGACGCAAATTGTTGGGTCCGAAAATCAATCAATCCACTGCTACAGAGCGTGCTACGACGGGCAACACCTTACAAACTACTAACTGATTTACAAACGTGAATCCGTGCAGTGTCCTGGATCGAAAAAACAAACCCCGAGTATAACAAAGAGAATTCCGATGAATGATTGGTTATAATACGGAGAATAGAATAGCTGAGCGCCAAAATAGAATAAGGAGCATCAGAACATAATGAGTTAGCGCTGGAGTAGAAGAAGTGAGCGCTAGAATAGAGGCAGAGCGATTCAACTTCACATCCTGTCAAACAATCAAAGAACACCAGCCCTCCACTGAAAGTACTCCGGTGATTGATTGATTGATTAATTAGTTGGTTGATCGATTGATTGGTTGGTCGATTGATTGGTTGATTGATTATTTTCCTGTTGATTTTCGCAGTTTGTGTTGGATTGATGGGTGATAATTATCGAGTCCTCAGTGCAGAAGCCCTCGCGGTATTTTTTTAAAGTTGCCGATGGTATTACCGAATTTTGGGATCAATTTACAGTCTCAATGTGATGTTGAAAGCATTTCAACTCGCATTTAGGTTGCGGTTCAGAACTATCTTACCAACTGGAATTGTTCTGAAATAATTTTTATCGTTTTATTTGATGGATTGCACTTTTTATCAGACAAACAATCAACACATTCAGGTGGAGAAAATAGAAACTCAGAAAACAATTATGTTCATTTTGAAACGGAATAGATTTGTTGAACTGAACAAAAGGTTTGATGCAGAACACGACCGTCCCCTTGCATATAAGGTTGCAAAATGAAGATTAAATTATAAGAAAGTTGAGAATTCAGCAAGTCTCACCTTTAGTAAGTTTCACCTTTAATTCTGATTTATTAAGGGTGTCTTGCTTACCATGTACCAAGGAAACAACATATGCCCGTCGCCCCCCTTTACAGGGAGAAAATGGCAATTGCCAAGTTTTGTTTTTCGTTCTTCCCTCCAGTTTTTGTTTGTCGTCTTTTGTTTTCTCTTGATTTTGAGGTCGGGAATCATGGCGATATACAAAAAAAGAAAAGGATCAAACAACAAAACTTGGTGATTGAAATTTTCTCCTGTAAATGAGGGCGACGGACAGTTAGGATTTAAACCTGATTCTTTATTATTCCATTTTCCTCCGGACTCCGAACCTGTCACCCATTCTACTATAGTTCGTTTAGTTCTTTTAACTAACGTTTTTTGCACTTATTGTCAATTTGGAATCGGGAGGCAGGAAGGCAACGCCTCCTAATCATTCATCGCTCCAGTCTAATTGTCTTTTACTTCGCTCATGGACTTAGGCGCAGCAACGGTGAGCTGCGGTGGGTCGACTTAGTTTTCAGTTTCTCTTCCCGTTCTCTCACTACTGTTTGTGTGTGTTTACGTGTTGATTAAACGAAATGCATTTCTTAACGTACTGTATGTCCAAGTACAGTTAAGAACTTCCTAATATCTATATTGAGTAAGGTCAACTACTTTTTCTCATTATTCCCAAGGCTTTACCCTGACTGGAATGTCAATAGTCAGCTTTTTGTATTTTTTGCCAAATCTATATTGATTTTGTCGCAGATTAAGTTACCTCATAAAGCCTCGATTACATGCCATACAGGCTGTTCTAAACTCGTAATTTGTTCCAATACCTTAATTTTTTCTTGAATAAAAGTATTGTACGATACAGCATATATGTCCATCTAAACCTTCTCCGATTGCTTTAAAAGTAGAACGGCCCGAGAAGGCTGATGGGGAGTTGATCACTGTTTCTGCAATCAAACATCCTTTTTCTTTGCAGCACCTCTTCAGAGCATGAAGATTCACCTGACGTTGCTCTTGGTAGTGTTGTTCAGCCTAGGGGGCGAACAGTACGTCACGGGTCTGGCAGACTGGAAGTGGGGGCGTCAAATTTGATCTAGACTGCGATTTCGGTGGAAACGACATTGGAAAGCGTTTAATTCGACCTGAGGACTGTGGGGATGTCTGCGTCAACAATGATCGATGCACCCACTTCACCGCTGCGAGTGGCTGGTGCTTCTTGAGACACGGCAACACGAAAGCTTTTGAAGAAAGCGTTTCTCCCGGAGCCGTTTGCGGATTCATTCCGTGGCGTTGAAGAAGGTTTAGCAGCCGTTTCCTGTCATCCATGTCCAATATCATTCCGTTGAGGGAATGCTGAGCGTTTAATGTCATTCGTTTCTGTGGGCGGTTCACTTTCATCTTCGCCAAACACTTACTCGTATAATAATGTTCACTGAAAACGGCGGGCTGTTCCTGCAGGACTTCGATAATATGGTATACAACATTGTGTCAGTCAGGGGTTTGTCAAGCGTGTTCACTGAACGAAAAACGCAACGGTGATGTGATCCAGCAAGTAACAATCCAGCTGATCTTGGGGGCAAAAAATCGTACGAAAAATCTTGCCGAACGCCACGAAATTCCTGACCATTTTCTGAGTTAAAGCTTTTTTCAGTCAATTCAACATCGACAATTTTTTTTTGCTGTAGACAACTTCTGCTTCTTCTTTTTGGTACACCAAAGGTTCAAGGTGTTTTAATAACTTTCGGGTCGTGCTGCATTCGGTCCTTTTTGCAGGTAGTTATAGCGACTTTAAATCTAATGCAGTCAGAAAAATGGAATAATAAAGAATCTGGTTTAAATCCTAACGAATAAGCCCACATCACAAAAAAAACTGGGTTGTGGAAAATTTCGTGTGAATTTGATAGAAACCGGCAAGTTACACTTTTTTGACAAATTTGACAAGTGAGTTTGCATTATTTTCCAACAGAGAGGTGAATGACAAACATTTTGAGTGTTTGGTTACACGATTCGGACCGGAAGTAACAAAGTAACGTAATGGTAACCAAGCACTAGACTAAAAACGACTTTTCGAAAAAAGAGCGTTCTCACATTTCAGCCTTTAGATATCGATAACTTGCTCCCACCGATCCGAAAATAAAAAGGAATAAGGATGCTGACAATAAATTTTCGATGCAGACATCATGTCAATCAGTCAATCAATCAAACTAGCACTGCCATTAAGAGAATCACCCATCGAAATCAACTCAACTCTATTGTCCAAATTCATCCAGTCAATCGCAATTAGTCGACTAATTATCTCGCGCCAGCTGAATTCAGTCAATCAGAAATCTCATCACAGAAATCTGAAGTTTATACACCAGTCCACCATTCCCTCATACCATGGAGATTGATCGATTGATAATAAATTCGAAATCCTTAATCCAAAAATCAATCAATCCGCTGCTTCCAAAGTGTGCTACGACGGGCAACAACTTTTAAACTACTCACAAATTTAGAAGTGTGAACCCGTGAAGTGTCCTGGATCGAAAAAACAAACCCCGAGTAAAAAAAGAGAATTCAAATGAACAACTGATTATAATACGGACAAAAATAAATCCAAATGGAATGGAATTGGGAAACTCGAAATTCAAGAAATCAGAATTCAGGAGAAAATAAAAAAAGTTCACTTAAATGCAGGGAGCGCCAGAATAGATTGAGGGAGCGCTGGAATAAAATATAGGAGCGTCAGAGTAGATTGAGGGAGCGCTGGAAAAAAATATAGGAGCGACAGAATAGAACAAGAGAGCGTCAGAATAGAATTGGGAGCGCCAAAATAGAATAAGGGAGCGCCAGTATAGGTTGAGGGCGCGCTAGAATAGAATGTAGGAGCGTCAGAATAGAACAAGGGAGCGCCCGAATAGGAGGAGTGAGCGCTACAATACGGAATGCAGAACGATTCAATTTCACAGCCCATCGAACAATCAAAGAACACCAGCCTTGCACTGAAAGTGTCCTGGTGATTTTATCCTTCATCGCGTAGTCCAAAACATCTCTCTTCGTAAAGTAAACCTTCCCCCTGGATCTCCATCCCGCTTGGACTTAATGCTTTTTCGTTTATCTTGATCCTCGAGAGGAAATATAGATTTTTTTTGGGATGACTGCAACTATAGCAAGCCAACACAGGCCGCCCCGTCATTCTCCCCCTTCCATCCCAGCGATCATTTCCTGGTGCGTTAACACACTTTCCTGGGACATCCCTCAATCTCATCTTGTCCCATCTCGGGGGAGGGGAGGATTTATTTGAATGTATTGTTCTTATTCGTTTTGATGCTTTTCTGCCTCAATTTCACCCGTCTTCTTCCGGCGGTACTGTTGCAAAATGGTGCTGGGCAAGAACTACAAGGTCTACCACAAGCCCGCGGACAGCCAACGGCCCTTCAGTCTGATCGTCGAGGCCAGTCGAGGTCCGGGTCACAGTGAGGCGCTGTACTTTGAGTCGGGCGTGATCACAACGCTCAGTGAGTTCTCTCCTCATTTTTCCTTCCTTTCACTGTTTTTGTGCGAGCTTAACTGCATTTCTCCCCATCAAGGTACGGAGGATTTCGCGGGATTGAAGCCCGCGCACACCAAGATACTCGATGCGTATGCGCTGCTGGGTGTGCTCACTTACAATGCAGGTAAAACAGTCAGGAACGATTGCTCGCTTTGTTTGTTGTGGTTTTACGTGTGCCTGTTACGGTGGATTGATTGATTGGCGCTGCTTAGTCGGGTTATCGTTTTATTGATTGATTGATCGATTGATTGATTTACAGTTGATTTTCGCAGTTTTTGTGTTGAGTCCTCAGTGTAGAAGCACAATCAATCAATCAGTCGATCAGTTGATCAATCAATCAGTCGATCAGTTGATCAATTAATCAATCAGTCGATCAGTTGATCAATCAATCAGTCGATCAGTTAATCAATCAAGCAGTCGATCAGTTGATGAATCAATCAATCAGTCGATCAGTTGATCAATCAATCAGTCGATCAATTAATCAGTTGATCAGTTGATCAATCAATCAATCAATCAATAAACGATTCTGGGCAAAGAATCTTTTAGCTGTGTATCTGTTCACGCACTTTCCTTCTTGTTGTTATGCAGGCCAACACCGGATCCTGTACCTCGTGGCGGTCAACAGTTGCGTCTCGGTCGGGAAGCTTTTGTTCGGTGATGTGGAGACGGAAGTCCTTCGGATCACCGGAGTCGCTGTCATCTCGCTCCGCAACACAGTCGGCGATGAGGATCGTCTGGTAGAATTTGTCAAGCTCCTCAGTTCCGGCATCTTTTACTTTGCCGTCCCGGCATCCGCCAACGCTGCCCCGAGTGTGGATTTGACGTTGTGCGCCCAGCGGATCTCGATGAAGGCGCCCACCGACAACCGATTTTTCTGGTGCGATTTGGAACTTCTTCTTATCAGACGGGGTCTTTTCATTATCCGGTGGCCTTTTGTTACGTGTGACGAATTTGGTTTCAGGAATCGGGGATTGCATCTGTATATGCAGAGCTTCGGGATCGCCTGCGATCGCTGGCTGGTGAAAGTCATCTGCGGCGGTGTGGAAATTAAGACACTCTATGTCGCGCAGTACCAAGCAAGAGCGTGTATCATTTCGCGCTTCAATTGCTACCGTGCCGGGACGAGGTTCCAAGTACGGGGCGCCAATGACGACGGCAACGTGGCAAACTTTGTAGAAACTGAACAGGTAACACGGCAGACAGACAGACAGACAGACAGACAGACAGACAAACAGACAAACAGACAAGCAGACAGACAGACAGACAGACAGACACTCGGGCGGGCAGGCAAGCAGGCAGGTGACAGGTTGGATTCATCCGAGTTTTCGTTTGCAGCTCATCTGCTTAGGAGATCAAACATCATCTTTCATCCAGATACGTGGCTCCGTGCCGTTGTTTTGGGAGCAAACTGGAGTGCAGGTATGGTTAACTTTTGGTCTTCGCTTCAGCTTGTGCGGCTTGTCTGCTGCGGCTGACTTTGTTGATTTAGGTTGGAGCGCACAAAATAAAGTTCTCCCGCAGCTTCGAGACTATGAGTCCGGCATTTGAACGACATCTGAATATGATTCGTCGGGAGTATGGTGACCAGGTGGTCATCAACCTACTCGGCAATAAGGAAGGTGAAACAACGTTATCCGAAATATTCCGAGTGAGTTATCATTGGAGTCACGCTCTCCATCTCGACGCCTCATGCGCCATTTATAACGGGAAATTTCTTTATTCCGTGTAGACATTAATGGCCAGTTCTCCCTATCATTCCGGGATGCTCTACATCCACTTCGACTATCACGCTAATTGCCGGGGTGGCAGAACCGATGCATTGATTACAGATCTCAAGCCAAGATTTGAACACAAACTCAATGAGTTTCGGTATTTTCATTCCACCGAGAAGGACGGTCCCCTTTTGTAAGTTTCCCATGCAAAACACGGAAAAGAACTCCCAGAACAGACAGACAGACAGACAGACAGACAGACAG
>LRSR01014101.1:0-15337 GCA_001579985.1 Hypsibius dujardini
GACAGACAGACAGACAGACAGACAGACAGACAGACAGACAGAATGACAGGCAGACAGAATGACAGGCAGACAAACAGACAGACAGACAGACAGACAGACAGTTGGGTAATTACACTTTTGCAGAAGTAATTGTACTCAAGGATCCTTCGTATCGTTTTAAGGGAAGTGTTTTTAACATGAATATCATGGAACCAATTTACAAACAACTCCGGGAACACTACAGCGGTCATGTCTGTCTCGGACTGACTCTCTTCATCGGTGGGATCACGCTCATTTTCTCGCAGTACTGCACCTTCCAACTGGCATGGTTGGACAAACGTGCGAAGCGCATTTTAAAGCCGAAGACAGATTTAGCCACCGGTAAGTTCCGCAAAACAATTTATGGCTATCCCTAATTTGTTAACTGCTGCAAATGCACAGTTAGTGTTGCTCCTCTCTCGCAGGTGAAAAGATTTCATTCAAGGATATTAAAGACTTTCCGATCAGTCTTTATCTCCTCTGCCTTATCTGCGTTGGATTTTACACGGTTGGTCTATCTCTCTGTTTGCATGCTTGTCTGTCTGTTTGTCTGTCTGTCTGTCCGTCCGTCTGTCTGCCCATCTGCCCGTCTTTTCGTCTTCTATCGGTCTCTCTCATTCTAATGAGAGGTCATTTTTCAGGCTATTTTTCCTTTCATCAGCCTTGGTCTGTAAGTTTCTCGTCAATCCTCCTAGAGAAATACCCCGAAGTCACTTTTGTTTGTTTCGGCAGAGTGTTTTTCGAAAGCAAATACGAACTCGGCTCCGGTCAGGCTCAGATCCTTAATAGTCTGATCTACACCATATCTGCGGTGGCATCGCCAATTTTCGGCTTCCTCATTGACCGCACTGGACGTAACCTCATCTGGACCAATGCGGCCATCCTCTTAACGATCCGTAAGAAATTTTTTCTGCCAAATTGCTGTTGCGCGGCTGCTAGTTTGAACAATTTCTCTGTTGTAGTTGGTCATGCATTAACAGCATTCACTTTCGTCAATCCTTACGTGCCTGTCGTAAGTCACTTCTTTCGTAGTGGAATCATGGTTCCCAGCAACTATTAAATGTCGTAGTTGGTTAATGTTGGTGTTGTTAACGGACTAATTTCCTTTTCACAATCGGCAGTGCATCATGGGAGGTGCTTACTCGATGCTGGCCAGCTCGATGTGGCCGATGGTGGCGATGGTAGTTAAGGAGCACCAAATCGGGACGGCTTACGGAATGTAAGTGGTTGGACTGGTCCTCTCTTTGTCCCTGTCTATCTGCATCTTTGTCTATCTGTTTGTTTGTCTGTTTTGTCTGACTTTCTCTTTGGCTGTCTGTGAGGTCTGTCAGTCAGTATGTCTGTCTGCCATACTGTCTGTCTGCCATACTGTCTGTCTATCACTCTGTCTGCCTGTCTGCCGGTCAGTCTGTCTGTTTGTCTGTCGGTCTGTTTGTCTGTTTGTTTGTCTGTCTGTCTTTCTGTTTGTATACCTGTCTTTATCTGTCTGTGTGGTATGTCTTGTGTCAGTCTTCCTGCCTGTGTGTCTGGCTGTCCATCTATCTACCTGTCAGCCAGTCTTTCTGTTTGTCCATAAGTCTGTCTGTCTGCCATCTTTCTTTCGGTGTGATCTGTCAGTCTGTCTGCCAATCTTCCCGTCTACCTGTTAGTCTGTCTCTCCTTCTGACTGGCTGTCCGTATATCTGTCGGTCTGTTTGTCCGCTTGCCCGTAGACAAGAAATAAAATCTTATATTTCAGAATGCAAGCCGTTCAAAATCTGGGTTTGGCAGTTTTCTCCATTATTGTCGGTGTCATTGTGGATAGCGACGGGTATCTCATCCTTGAAGTCTTCTTTTTGGGTTGTCTGTGTGGTAAGACTGCTCGCATTTTCACGCATTCCTATTTTTTCCGCTAATAATTTGTCTTTGTTTTCGCGGACAGTCGCGCTCATATCCGGTATCCTTCTCTACATATTCGATGCCAAAGTCGACGGAATGCTCAATTTATCGGTGGCCCAGCAGAAACTCCGCTTCGACCGCGACAAGACCGTAGAGGACACGAAAGAAAAAGAAATTATGACGTGAACAAAACACATTATTCGCTCAATTTGATTTACTAGTCTGGCGTGATTATTGTGCGTTCTTATTTAATTTAACTGTTTCTTCCCTGCAGAATCTGTGATCTGTTTTTGAGCATCTTTTTTAACTTTTCCACCAGTTAGTGATCTTTATTTCTTTTTATACTCATTTGATTGTTCCGGTTTTGTAGCTCGCTAAGGTGCCAGTAGTCCGAGTGGTCAGCTTTCGACACCATTCGCCAAATTGAAATATGTATAATCACATCAAATCGGGCTCTGCTGTCAATCCTATTTCCATCATTTCATAATTTTCAATTGAATTTCGTGACGTCTAATTAACTTGAAGAGGCAGTTCAATAGTTTTTAGTGTTCTTTATGTATAAAAAGAACATTGACGGGACCCGTAAGCTCTTTGCCATACTGCTTATGCTTTTTTATTCCCAGGCTAATGACAATCTGTAAGAATGGTCTACAGTACTTTATATAATATGTGATAAATTCATCTTGATTATGTTTCATGAAATAACACCACTAGCTTTGCAATAATTGCCTTTTGTTCACACTCAGATAATTACATAAAAACAAAATAAAATTAATCGTACAAATTGTAAAATGGCAAAAACTAAAATAGTCAATCAATTTATTCAGTTAAATCTTAATTGACTAAAAAAACTCAGTTTTAAGTTGTGTAATAACTTAATCGTTAAGTTTAGTTTCGCTCGAAATTAGTTCCCCTAATTCCAGTTTCTCCACTTACATCTGTAGCGCTTGAAAACTGAACTAATAAAACTAAAACTTTTTGTGGCTATTGTTTTAGTTAGTTTTTCTTAGTTTAGATATATTTTCACACCATTAATCAAACAGCGACTAATCTGACTCTGCCGCGGTCCGTTATCTTGTGGTATCAAAGTTCCGTCTGCCTGCCTGCGCATCGACTTATCCGTTGATTGCACTGCCCTTCTAATCCAAAAGACGGCCAGACTTCAACCTTCCCATCAGCAGCAATCACGTCGCATGCCTCAAAGGCAACCGTCTCAAGCCGTCATCCGGTGTGTGCTGTCTATGCTGCAAGGGTAGAGAAAGACTATGCCTCTCTTCGTCTGTTCAAGTATACATATCGGAGCATTAGAATTTTAGGTTGTATGGCCTGACTTGGTCATATATATATATCAAATTTTAGCGTTTTTGTCATGGCTCGCTTTTTTTTCTATTTTGTGGCCTGTCTTTTATTCTTCCTTCGTCATCGTGCACCGGCTGAGGCTGCGTCAAAGGCACAACTGCAGCAGCCGGACATGACGGTCGCTGTGTACGAGCACAAACCGTTGGGCGACTCGGCCCACGACGGGCCACTCGCGCTGATGCGAAAAAACACGGCGGTCTACCGTATAGCAGCGCAGCAAGCGGCCTTACAGCACGCTCAACTCATTGTCTTCCCCGGTAAGGTATCGCGAGCCTACCTAATTGTTCATGGTCTTCAAATCACCAATTATTTTTCAAGGAAAGAACTTTAGATATGCCATTAGAGTGAAAATTAGAGAAATATAATTGTTAAAACGTTGAGGGAACCAACTGGTTTTACAAATTGGCGGGATTACTTCGGAAGTAAGGGAAAAATCCCGTGCAAATCAATCAATCAATCATTTTTTGATGCCTAGAAATAACGACCGAAGTGCAGGGCACTTGCACTATTGTGTTCTCAATAAACAGGGATTTTTTTGATGCCAGCAATATTTTTAGAATGCCCTAGTTGGGGATGAAATGCTCACTTGGAACGATTTTGAAAAGGGGACCCACAAAGTCTCGGCTTTATATTTTATTAACAGAGCTATAATTATGATGATTTTCAAAACCAATTCTATCGGTCAGGATATAAAACCTTTTTTTTCGGCAGGATTTCAAATTTGGAAAACACTGGAAGATTCCATTGTCCCTCATTTTGACCGCAAAAACTTCATTTTTGCAGAGTAATTTAATTTGACGAATTTTAATAATATCCTTCTCAGAAATCAATTGTAAATCGTTTGGCACTAGCAGAATCTTTTTTTGGATGTCAGAGGGCGGAGCATGCGGCATTTCTGGAATAGCACTCGGAAGTTTCCGATCGGCCTCGACAAGGACCTGTAGCTCCGCTCCCTGACGTCCAAAAACAATTCTGCTGATGCCAATCACTTTAAAATTGAGTTTTGAATAGGGCAGTGCTAAAATTCCTTAAATTAAAAAATTTCACATAATTGAAGTTTTTCCAGTCACAATCAGGGAAAATGGAACCATTCCAGTATTTTCCCAACTTTGAAATTCTTCCAAAAAATAATTTTTGTACCTAAGCAATGACATTAATTGTGAAAATGACAATAAAAATGACAGTAAATGGGATGTAGGAATATTAATTGGGAACATTGAAGCGGGGGCGGGCAGAAATCGGAATGGGTAATAGTTTCATAAATGTAAAAAATAAATTGCAAAAAAATAAGGATGAAATTAAAATTGCAGAATATGGGACCTACCAGACGGCAAAGTACTTTTCCCGCGACACCCTTCTCCCCTACCTCCAGCAGCTCCCCGTCAAATGGATTCCCTGCCAGGAGCGCGACTTGATTGGGTCGGAAATCTTCCTCGACTTATCCTGCATCGCAAAAACCGCCAACATTACTGTTATCGCTAACATTGGCAGCGTAATCCGGTGTAACAAGACCACCGACCCGGGCTGTCCGCGAGACGGACGCTACCAATACAACACTAACGTGATCTTCGACCATCACGGTCACTTACTAACCTTCTACCACAAAGTCCACCTTTTCGGGGAGCGTCATTTCGACAGGCATGTGCGAAATCTACATTTTCGCTTCATAATTTCGAAACTTTGGAAAATTACTTTTGGCTATAATTAATATTACTTTAAAAAGAAATTACTTCTCCAAAAGTCGGACGAAATTATTATTAACATTTACCTCCGCGCAAAATAAGAAATGGCGAAGCACTCAGCGAGAATTTACGTTACGGTAGGTGGATGTGTATCGCACAGATATGGCCCTCAGTTTAGCATTTAATAGTTGATCTGCCGAGATTTCAATCGACTGCGACAAAATCGTTTACAGTAATAATAGTTTTGCTTAAAAGCATTCGAAGTGGCAATGGAATCGAAATTAGTTTTCAACAAAATCTATTTTAAAGCAGTTCTTTACTATGCTAAAATAATTTGCTGTGACCTCGTCGTGACGGAATAAAATTGAATTTCAAAAAAGCATCGAACATTATTTTCTTGTAAACAGAATTAATTGAAATCGACTCGAATCATTTGTATAAAGAAATAATTTTTGAAGCTGTTATTCGCAATATAAAAGTAATTTCTTAAAAATGAAACAACTATTTTTAAAATGTCAATAATAGTTTTTTTCCCCATGTGATTTTGACAGGCCACCGTTGAAGCCTACCACCTTTTCCATGGACTTTGGCCGAATCGGTGTGGCGACCTGTTTCGACTTGCTGTTTAAGGAGCCGGCCATTAGTCTGGCAGAGGAGGGTCAAATTAACGTGCTCGTGCTGCCAACTTATTGGTTTAATAGAATCCCCTTTTTGGCGATGTATGAGTACGCGGAGGCGTGGGCCGTGCGGATGAAGGTGTTTCTCTTAGTGGCGAACATTCATTCACCTGGGACAGCGCATGTTGGGAGTGGTATTTTCGGACCCAACGGGGTAGTAAGGTATACATATGTGACCGACATTGATTCGGGCGGTCAGCTGGTGGTGGGGCGAATTCAACGGCCGGCAAAGACGCTCATCTCCGATCTGAAGGCTGCGGGGCCTTATTCTGCGACCAAAACGAATCGGTAGGTGAACTGAACAATATAGAGTACTCATTTCTATTTTCCAGGGGCTCGTTTAGAGTCCATTCAAGTCGGAACCAGGACCCCTCAGGCTGAAGCCACAAGTCCTTCTCCTCTTCCCCTTTTCGTCCCATTCTCTTTTCTATTTTCCTATGTCCACCAATGTCCTCTAGCTCGATAAAACATAGATTGATTTTTGAAGAATCCTTATTATACAGTATCCTCATCACAAAAAAGAGTTCAAACTTTAAAGATTGAGCATTGCCCGAACGAGCGCGGATTCTGTGGCTTAGGACAAGTCCCCCTCTCCTTCCCCATCTTTGCCCCCGTTTCTGTTCTATTTTCCGGTGTTGACCAATTTTCTCTGGCTCAAAAAATGCGATTGTCTTAAAATCCTAAATGTTTTTTCATCACAAAAAGGTTCAAACCCTAAATATTGGACATTTCCCGAGTGAGTGCGGAGTGAAAAGTTAAAACGCCCTTTTTTATCTTCATTCCCATGGTTATGGCCACACCATTTATTCGTCCAATGTCCAAATCTCGACATTTTTACGCTCAAAGATTGAGGAACAATTGGGCTTTCTAGAATTATTAAATTTGTTTATGATAACTCATAGGGACTTTGGTTAGCACTCGTAAAAGCAACAGGAGACAAAAAGAGGAGAGGGATAGGGAAGGGGACTTATAGCTTAAGCCGAAGAGGCCGACGGCAGGGGTCCGACATTGCGTTTGCACCCAGCTAAAACGATGCATAAATGAGTAACTTACGTAAGCAAGTTTGAGGAAAAATACCACTCTGTATTTGAAAGTGCTTTTATTTGAGTTTCATTTGAATAGATCTCGGAATAATATTGTACCTCGGCTGGGAGGGTTCCAGACGAAGACGAACGGAGATTTGTTCTCGTACGTAAAACTGGATTCCACGGCCAACACCTCCACTATCTGTCAAAAGGGCCTATGCTGTCACTTGACCTACAAATTAACAGAGGCCTCGAAAACCGCTGCTAAGGAAGAGAGTAATGGGTTCTTCGCGTTGGGAGCCTTTTCCGGCCAGCACATGGAGAACTACACGCTGTGCAATGAAGTCTGTGCTGTGGTGCGTTGCCGGAATATGACGCATTGTGGCGACGGGATCGCCGATGGGGAGTATGGATTCCAACAGCTGCGGCTGCAAGGCACTTTTTCTCCCGAAACTTACCGATTCCCCACAGTTCTGCTGGACCAAGCCGAACTCGCGCCTTCTGGCACTTGGAAGTTTGATTCGGCGGCAGGTTTGGCGTTAAACTCTAATTTTTCTGCGAACCTATTAGTTTTTGGGATTTATGGTCGCTGTTTCGATCAAGATGGCGCTTAGTTAAAAAAAGACCTACATTTTGTGGAAGGGAATTTTAATTTCGAGTTTTATTGGTTCGCTGTTTGTCTTTTTTTGCCTTTAATTGATGTTTTTCATCTGTTTTGGGCACACTTTATCAGCCATAATGTGCGTTTTCTAAAGTCCTCTTTTAGTTTTCCTGGCTTGACTCAGAATGGACATTTTCGATCCTCCACAACCTTTGGAGGATTATTTTTTATTACTTTTGGTTGCAATAGAGGGTAGGAGGAGGGTCTTTATTTTGTAGAAGGTATAAAGAGTTTTATGGGATTATAACGTGAAAGCTCGTCAATTATGTGTAGTCTGGGTTTTTTCGCCGATCAGATGGTCACCACAGTCGTTTGATCGGGATTCGGAAGTCGGCCGCCCACTCTAGGAAATTGTTCTACCTAGGTTGCGTCTATAAAACTGTCTAGAGAGCTTCGTAGTCGACTTGGAGCCAATCGAAATGTTGCAGGATTCTGATTGAGAACCAAGGCCACCAGGTTTGCCATTTAATACGACAACACAGAAACAGCTATTTCATATTGGGACGGGTTTGCAATTTGCAGGAAGGCGTTGCCTGTATGAACGAAGATTTTGCGTGGCAACAACCTTAATTATATCCTATGATGGGTTTTCGGGAAAAAGTTGTGTACATAGCTAAAGGTTGTGTCCAACAATGAGTGAAAAAGGTTGTTTACATAGCAATTGATAATTAAAAAGGTTGTGTGGGTTGTGAGCATGGCCCTCACCTTTTAATTTTACATTGGGTCTCGGACTGGAAATCACATCTGCGGTTTTAGAAAAAAATAAAAAAGAACAAGATTTCTCGCGCCGATTTGTGTTATAAGCCCGGGCTTGATTGACTGATTTATAAGCTAGTTTCAATTTTTTTCTCAACCAATACATTTATTTTCCAGAGCGCAAACTTATTTTTTTAAATTTGAGAAGAACCGAACCGCTAGGAACCGGTTAAGTTTTGAAACTAGATAAAAAGAGCCGGTTTAAATGAAAAACCGAACTGGAACCGGAACCGGAGCCGTTTTTGAAACAGCCATTCCTGTCTGTACATAAGATTATTCCTCAAGACGACAATGCAAAAGAATCTATTTGTCTCATTTGAGACGTAATGATTTAAAACCAGTCCTTAGAGATATTGTCCGACTAAAAAATGTAATTGCCGATTCTCCATGGTTTTTATTACCTTGTAGATAAAGAAAATGCATACTTAATTGAGTGGCAACAAACTTGCTAAAGATAATTTTTAACTCTTACGTGTCTCGTTCACTGGCTTGCTGACTAGATATGCATTCACTAACAAGGGAATTCCACCACTCTCGAAGGTGAAATCTTGCACATCCGTTAATTTCGTATTGTGTGTCTACATTGTGTGATGCCATTTCCATAAAAACAAACGTGTGGAAACATGCCATATCCATAAAAAAAAAAAACGCGTGGAAACAATTTTCTAAAAATAAAAATGTACTACGTGGTGGTACATAGATGGCGCTGTTAATGTTACCGTATGCCGTGTCAGTTGACTGATTTATTCGGCTACAGTCGTTATTGGTTCGTTTCTGTCGTTGACAAGGACTATACAGTCAGTAGTAACACCGACACATGTAGCAATCAATGTAGCAATCAATGTAGCAATCAACTGACGCGGTATACGGTAACATTGGCAGCGCCATCTATGTACCACCACGTAGCACATTTTATTTTTAGAAAATTGTTTCCACACGTTTTTATTTTTTTTTCTCGTTGAAAACAGACACATAATGTAGACACACATTACAAAATTAACGGATGTGCAAGATTTCACCTTCGAAAGTGGTGGAATTCCCTTGTAAGAAGTGTGGCTCATTGGAGGCATTTAAAGCCCAGAGGCTTGTTTAGAGTCCTTACAAGTCGGAACCAGGACCCCCTCATGGTAGGGCCGGGGGTGAGCGAAGGATCAAAATATTTTTTCCAAAATTGAACCCAAAGTTCGGCTTCTTTGGCCCTGATCATTTTGAAACTTGTGGGGCGTGGGGATCTGATTTCCAATGGCCCCCTGGGATTTCAAAACGTTTTTAAAAATATCATTTTTTTATCACATTTGAGGTTTTTTGAAGTGCAATATAAGCACCCTATTGAAGAATACAAATTGAAGGTTCGAAATATTCAAAAACGGTCCAAATTTGATGAAAAACTGGTGTTTTTTAATTCGGTTTCCAGTTGCGTTTTTTTCAACAGTCCCAAATTGTCAGATCACTTGCACGATTGTCAGTGCATGGTCGGATGGTCTCTCTCGTTTGCCACGTCAAACCGCGAGCTGAACTAGCTAGAAGCTAGCTAGCTAGAAGTTAGCTAGAATTTTATAGCCCAAAAATAGAGTTATCAGATTAAAATTAAATTAAGTTTTGCGCACATGTACTGATAAAAAGGCTCATTAAAAGTCTAAAAACCATTTCACTGGACAAATTTCTCGGCAGACTCGACGATATCACCCGGCGGGTTGTATATTCTTGTCATCTTCATCCTTGATATAAGAATGTGTTGTGTGGATTTCTTGATTGTTAATTAACAATCGCAGGATGCACCAAGGGTTGCTAGGCCCGATCAGCGAAACAACACGTTCTCGTCCTCTTGGAGAAGCCCCCAAATACTCAACAAATTACCAACACACCCACTCGCGTATAAACGTTCTAGCCCCAATTGTGGCCCTTTGATCAAGGCAATATTGCGAACGGCGGTACTTTTAGTTAAAGTTATTTCAGACAAGTGATGACGTCATCGTTGTAGTTGACATTGCGTATACACATTATTTATTTTTTATATGGCTGTTTTAAAATAATTCGGACGCTCCTTGATTGGCTATACGAAGGGAGAGAGACCTGGGCAGAGAAGTCATGCCTCTCTTTGGACTGATCGGCCATCGTTATGTCATCACCATCATGGGCTTCTTTGGGAACTTCTTCAGCTACTGCATGCGGCTGACCGTCAACATGGCCCTGGTGCAGATGGTGCAACATCCGCCCTTCAATACCACCAGCAACACCACCGACACCACCGACACCTGCCCGGGGACACTGGAAGTTGACACAGCTCATGTGGTATCTTTCCTGTTTATTTTTATCTTTCTTGTTTTGACAGTTTCAAGGAGTATTAAAGGTGTCTGCATTGTTCTTGGCCACCCAGTTTTCCGTCCAATCCCTAACCACTTGTTATTGCCCCCTTAGAGAGATTTGGGTTCTATATTGAAATACTCACGTCAAATCACTTTCCCATTCAAAATTGAACTGTAGAACCAAATTGTCTCAATTATGTGCTATTCGAAGGTCAGGGGCGGAGCTATGTTTATTATGATCGAGGAAATGTGGAACTGCGAGTGTAGCGTTCCATAGTTGGTCCGTCGCTCCGCCCCCTGACTTGAAAAACTGTTTGTTGAATCCAATCGATTCATTCTTCAATTTTGATCGTTAAAATGAACTAAAACATTTATTAGCTGATTTCTTGGGTATAGTCTTTCTCAGCTGACTAAAAGACTAAACTACTAAAACCGTTAGTTACTAACAATTTATATGGGGAAAGATCAAGGAAGTAAAAATTGTCAGCTAATTTTGACTGAAAGTTTTTGTGATTAAAAGAAGTTAAACTAACAATATTCGGTAATAAGTTTTTAGTTGATTAAAAATATTAATTAGTCTCGACTAGTTTTTGCCATCACTAGATATAGATTAGACTTTTTCCAGAATTTTGCTGAAGTCCCACTGTACGGACATTGCGGGTGGTCACTCGCCAGTAATAGCCAAGGTATATCTCGTACAGTGCTTGGTTTATTTTTTAGACAGGCGATTTTGACTGGACTTCCGACGTGGAGGGAAACGTGTTGGGATCATTCTACTACGGCTACCTGGTGTCGCAGATTCCCGCGGGCTTCTTGGCGGCTCACATAAGCGCCAAGACCTTGTTCGCTTGTGGAATCGGAGCGACGGGGCTGTTTACGTTGCTGTCGCCGGTTGCGGCCAGACACAGTTCCGGTTCGCTGATTGGCATCCGCGTCCTCCAGGGACTGGCTCAGGTAGGAGATTCGTCTGTGTACCGTCGACTAATGATAACTGCACCTTTGTTAAGAGTCTTGCAGCCCATTCCACTCTGACCACTCGTCCCTTGGGCCGACGGGGCCGTTGCCGTCCCTCTCTCCGGAAATCCCCCCCTCCGGAAGGTTGCCCCAGGCTAAGGCCTACGATTCGCCCTCCCCTTTCACCTCTTTTCCCATCCCCTCCCCTTTTCTATTTTCCGATGTTGACCCATGTTTAAAATCATCAGTTTTCCTCAAATATGGACCGTTCTTGAATGTTTTGAACCTCCCATTTGTTTTTATCAATAAAAAGCTTATATTGGATTTCATCAAATCTCAAATCTGAACGAAAAACCGATGTTTTTGAAAATGTCTTGAAATTCCAAGAGGACCCTGGAAATGAAATTCCCCAGGTCCCCACAACTTTGAATATGATCAGGGACAAAAGGCCAAATTCAAGCTTGAAAAAAGGCATTTTGTCCCTTTGCCCATTTCTGGTCCTACCGTGAAAGGTTCTGGTTCTGACTTGTAAGGACCCTAAACGAGCCTCTGGGAACAGTCATGGTCTTTGGATGACGAAGACTAACGAACCTGTGTACAATCAGAAGGTCCAAGTCTTCTGAATGGAGTCCTGGAACAGGAAATGGGAGAGATGGAAATGCAACCGTTTTGGTAGAAAGTTTAATCAAGACTGCAGAACTACAGTATCAAGACTGAAGAAGTGAACTGCGAACCAGTCAGCTCGCAGGCTGAACTTGATCGCCTGCCGCCGACAGGGGCGCCACATTCTGAAGTTAGAAGAACGCAGCAATGAGACAGCCGATGGGAAAGAATGCTCTGCGTGAAATCGGGCTATGAGCATAGCCCTCTCCTAATAATTTATAATAACTTTATTAACTACAGTTTTGCATTTCTCTTTTATAATTTGTATAATAATTTCATTAATAATATTTTTTGGACTAATATAATAAGCCTGAATAATCAGCCCTGGGTGACGGCCTTTTCAACCACAGGCTTACAGGGCCATATTATCAAACCATCCACAAAAAGTGTTCACCTCCAGAGACCATATCATTGGACTAATCATGAAGGTTATGACTTGTGTGCTATGTTCCAGGGTGTCTGCTTTCCCCTCCTCCCGGCCATCTTTGGCCGCTGGGCGCCTCCGCAAGAACGAACCAAAATGCTTGCCATCAACTCAGCCGGCGTGCAGGCCGGCACGGTCTTCGCCTACAACATCTGTGGCGTCCTAGGGGCGGCTTTCGGCTGGGAGTCCATGTTCTACTGCTTCGGCTCACTGGGCCTCATCTTTGTCGTCCCGTGGATGCTGCTGGTGCACGATTCCCCGGAGCACCATCCCTCCATCAGCGGGGAAGAAAAGTCCTACATTATCAGCTCGATCGGCGCTCCCGCCATGGGATCACGTGCCTCTAAGGTGCCGTGGCGGCAAGTGCTCAAGTCGCGGCCGTACTGGGCGTTGATCATCGTCTGTTGGGCCTCCGACTGGGGCTTCTACACGCTGTTGTCGGATTTGCCGCTTTACCTGCGGGATAACTTGCACTACAAACTCAAGGACAATTCGGGCATGTCTTCGGTGCCGTATGCGATGATGCTGCTGGTGGTGCTGTCGCTTTGTCCACTGGGGGACTTTGTCATTAAGAAGGGCCATATTAGTGTGACGAATTTCCGCAAGATGACAACGATTTTGGGGTCCATCCTACCGGGGCTGGCGCTGATTGGGATACCCTACGTGCGGTGTGATAGGGGCGCGGTGATTGCGCTGTTAGCGTTGGCGATTGGTGAGTACTGCAGACAGAGTACATATGTAGTGCTAATTTGGTATGAGCAGGAGAATTGTGAAAACGATGGGAATTCAGCCAAGACATTTATCAAAAACCGTGTAGTTTCCAAAATAGGGAAATGTATTGATCAACCACCGCACAGGCGAAGACACAGACATAGACACAGACACAGACACAGACACAGACACGGGCGCAGACGCAAACGCAGTCAGTTCGATTTTCATGCGATTAATTTAGCTCGTTAAAATCAAGAGATTTCTTCCGTATTACATCCAGAAATAATGAGAAATTATTAAATCTCTTGAACCGTAGGTTTGACCGGGATTGCCAGCCTCGGATTCCGCGTCAACTTCAACGACATCTCGCCGAGCCACGCGGGCCTGCTTTACGCCATCGCCAACACCTGCTCCACCACCACGGGTTTCATCGGGCCCATCGTCACCGGCATCCTCACCACCGGCGACCTCACCCACACCATCAAGGCCTGGCAGGGGGTCTTCATCATCGCCGCGGTCTTGTACTTTTTTGCTGCGTTAATCTACGGACTGCTGGCCTCGGGGGAGCTTCAGAATTGGGAGAACAAACCGAGCCGCGTCGTGCCCGCCGAGATGGAGGTGCTGCAGGGGGCGGGGATCGACACGAAGGCGCAGAGACGACGAAGCAGCATCCCACCGTGGATACCGCCGTCGAGTGCGGTGATCACCGTCGTCCCGGAGTCTTCGTCGAAGCAGTTTGCACTGCTGCAACAAGATAAGCCCGTTTGAGAGCAGAGGCCTTCGTGTTGTTCGGTAATTACAAGGAAAGTCTTCGGACAAGATCTTTTTGATTTTTTAAAGGTTTTGTTTCGGTATTCGGGGAATGTTTTGCTTCTCGTTTTTGGGTTTTTTGTCGCGTGAGAATTTTGTCAGTGATAAACTGCATTTAAAGATAAGGTACATGTGTACTCCGAAAGGAATGATCCTCCATTTTTTCAAATTCCAATTTGAAAGATTTGGCAAATAATTGCATCAGGAACGATGTCATTCAACCAAAGTAATCCTCCGGGATGCGGTTTGTTAGTTTCAGGCAGTTCTCTTGTATTAATAAATTATTAACGCCCTCTCCCCCGCCCCCGCCCCCAATGGTAGCTCACAACTAGGAATGGCGAAACTAAACAAAACTAACAACCACACCAAACCTGAATTAAAACCTTTAATGACTAAGTTGTTAGTTTTAGTCCTATCAAATATTTTCAAACGAAACTAAACTAAATTTTTAGTCACTAAAATTACTAAATATAAACTATAGTAAACGTTAATTGAAACCAAACTAAAATTTTTAGTCGCTAAAAAGCTAAAATTAAAACCCTGAGAATTAGTGGTCTAAAACTGTTTAGTTGACTAGTTTTTTCCATCCTTAGAACGAACTGAAATACGATTCTAAGCTTTAATTGCTGGCTTTGTCATGAATTTTTAAGGGTCGAAGTCTAGTTGTGCGATGAAAAATAAATTTATTTTTTCCCCCCATTCCGTAGCGAAATGATACACATAAATAAGGAGCCAAAGTGATGGAGCGAAAATGAAAGACAACAACCTCTCACATAATCATGCGCATCGTAACAGCTCAGTGACCACGTAATCGCACTGCACAGTGGCTGTAGCCTTGACACGCCAAAATTCGCCGCTTTAATTCTGTTGCTTTCAAAATTGTTTTCGTGCCTGCGGTGGTGGGTTACGATATCGGCAGATCCTGCTCACATTTTAAAGTGCTACAATTTCTCGGCGAAGACAATATGCAACCGGATTCACAATTATAGTTCACGCTGAAAAATCGGCAGCCGACAAACAAAACTCATGTCTTACGTGACTTTGGCAATGACACTCCAGAACACATACCATACTCACCGTCGACCATTTAATCGCCTACAAAAAGCAGGAAAAAGCGTATGCAGTTTAAACCGTTTTTTTCAGTATCTTTTCCTTATTAGTTCTTACTTTTTATTCCATCAGACCGACTCGATTTTTGTTTTTATTCCTAGTTACCTTTGTCGTCAAAATGAAGGTCCTCCTGTTGTCTCTTCTAGTCATCTGCATGCTATGTGGTAAGTACAAATTTTTATTGAAATACTAAGAACAAGAGGTTGTATTAAAAGTGATTTGTATTTAAATAAATATTATGACAAAATTTATTGCATCGCAATAAATAGTAAAATAAGACACTATTTAACGCAATTTATATTT
>LRSR01014103.1:0-10723 GCA_001579985.1 Hypsibius dujardini
AGGCAGTACAACCAGTAATAACATCTTTTCCGATTGTGCTCGCTACATTTGGAGGTCGTACCGAGAGTCTTACTCTTTTTCGGTCTCGGACATTTTTTTTCCGGCGTTAATAGTTTACGTCCGTGGGTTTTTTAAGAGTTCCCTCTGACCGAGTCGGGTCAGTAGTGTGAAAATGTCTTCCACCAGGAAGAGGTTGTCTGGTGTGGTCGCTCCCGCTGGAAGCCCCGGAGGAGTCGAGCTGCTCTCCGTCTCCGCAAAGACACTTACACGAACTGAAAAAGCGTCGGGAAATCGGTGGACGTTGATCAAGATTTCGACAGGTAGGCGCTTCGTGTGAAGGAGGTCTGGCGTGAGAATTTAATCGCATTTAATCGTATTTATTCGCATTTATTCGCATTTTATCTCATTTATTCATATCTACATTATTATTATTTAAACGCATTTAATCGTATTATATGCATACAATATCACAATTACTCGTAATAATCCGCTACAATCGATCGTTCTGGGTAGAAAAAATCATCTTGATTTTGTTTTTCACTTTTCGGGCTGGTTCTTTGTCTCCTGCTCATTTTTTGTGGTGAAAAATTGTTTTGTTGATTTTCGGTTTTTTCATTTTTGGCGTGTTTTTTTTTCGGTAAAAGTCTGCCTACCGAAGTTGGGTGACTGACCTACCGAAGTCGTTTTCATTGTGGCTGACAATTCGATAGCTCAAAATACCAGGTCGCGGACCGATTTAGGTAGCATTTCTCTCAACGCCCTGATCAAGCGAAAAGAGGAAGAAAAGCCTAAGCCTAAGCCTAATTCTCGAAAGTTACTTCCAGTGAAAAAAGAAGTTTCAGACAAAGAGGACGACGAGTTTGTCGACGAGCGATCTAACCCTTTTGATAATCTGATTTCCGAAGACGAAGCAAGTGAGGCTAGTCTAGAATCGATCGATAACGATCGTGAGCTGTCCACCCAGTTAGTAGGTACGGTTGTCTCTGAAATCATGGCCCAATTCACTTCCGATCAGTTCGATAAATTGCTTGATTGATTAGGTACTAGTGGTACGAAAACTGTCAGTTCGCGAGACCTAACGAAGTTCAAGGGTGAACCTACCGAAGACGGAGATGAATATCTTGAAAAGTTTGAAGGTGTGGCCACTGCTCATAAATGGACTGACGACGATCGATTGAGGCAATTTTCTACCGGACTCCATGATACCGCTTTTAAGTGGTATACAAACAACAAAAATTTAGGCTGGATTGATCTGCAGCAGGCTTTTCGCAGAGAATTTTCGAAAGACCAGATTGATTTTGATTTGGCTGGCATCATCGGACAAAAGTTGTTGAATGAGGCACCTTTATCTTATGTCCAGCACGTCCTCGGTATGCTACGCACTATCAATCCGAAAGCTACCGAAGAAGAAAAACTTTCTCACTTGTTCATGGGTTTGTCGGCGCATGAGAAAAAATATTTTGTCAAAGATCAACCTAAAACGGTGGAAGAATTCAAAAACATGTTGAAAAACATTCGACGAATGGAAATGTATGATCAGAAAGCTACCCTACAGCAGCTGACTAGTTCATTCAGTCCGGTCACACAGAATTTAATTGCATCATTAACTGTGCCTACGAACCGAACAGTAGAGGCCAATGCATTTGCCGCCTCGCTCGCATCTACGTTGAATTATGGCCAAACTGCATTAGGGTCTCTATTAGCGCTCGCGTCGAATCTCACTAATGATCGTTTTCCATTTGGCGTCAACTTACCACATTCGGCGATGACCAATCCGCTTGAAGCTGCTGTTTGGGCTTCAGTGTTAGGGCAACCGAGCACTGCCATTAAGCCAGCTATCGTTCCGGCCATTGTGCCAAATTACGTCAATACACCGCATTCATCGTGTGCCGATCAATTAAATAAAACGGTGCGCAGTGCAAACCAGGAAACAGAAATGGACAGGTTACGTGATCAAATCGAACAGCTGCAATTACAGGTCGGTCGCCCAACCAATCAGCCTGTAGGGAATACAGTCACTGCAACCACTCAGAATGTAAACAGAGTGATTGATCCGAACGATAATTTACGTAAGTGCTTCACTTGCGGAGTGACAGGTCACATTAGCCGATTTCGTCTACAAAAAAACAACGCAATTTTTCGACGCCGTAATGATGCCAATAATAATAACTTCAGGCATCAACAAAGTTCCAACAATAATTACCGCTTGCAAAATGATCAAACCCGCTCGCAACCTACTTACGTGTACCCACACCCTCAGGCGTCATTAAACACGGACGGCCATTTCTCGCAACCAATGCTTTTACCAGGCCAGCCTTTTCCGCAGGCTCTACCTTATGTCTCTACACAGCCGCAGTTTCACCAGTCACAGCCTTCCGTTTCGGTTCCTCCTCCGGCTGTAACGCAAACCGGCCAATTAGCTTTACCCGCCGTCCCACAATATTCTGTCACTTCACCGACTCCGTCATTCGTGCCCCCTCAAACACCAGTTTCTAATACGGCTGCTCCGTCTCAGTATAACGTACCATCGTATGTTGGTCTGCCTGTACCGGTCGCGTCTGTTTCTTGTCCTACCGAAATCGGTTTTGTCGATCACGTGTCACGTGCTGACATTGTTGGTGCATTAAATTGTAAAATTTTGGCCAATGGTATACCAGCCGACTGCGTGCTTGACACAGGAAGTGGAATATGTCTAATGAGCCGAAATTTTGTCGCATTAAATCGTATCCCTACCGTTAAGTGGACTGGTCCAAATGTCTCTGTGGCCGACGGTAGTCAGTTGCGCATAGAAGTAGCTTGCAAATTAGACATTGAATTGCTTGGTTTTTTCTGCACTGGTGTTTGTGCTGTTGTCGATTTCGCCTACAATATTTTATTTGACATGGATTTTTTTGTTAAATCTCTGTATTTGCTGAATTTTTGTAGTTTGTATTTGTCCAATGCTGAAACCGAAGATGGCGTTCAATTGTCTGTCCTATTGCGTGACATGTCACCTGACAGTTTGCCTGTGCCTCTTCCTGCATTTACCGCTTTCCCCTTTGAAACAAACGACAATGACACATGTTCTTACCCTCCATCACTGCCTACCGATGTGGTGCATGCCGTGACTCAAGCCGTGTCTGCGGCTACCGAAATCATCCCAAATCCAGTTCAAAATGTGAAATGTTTTGATTCGTTGTCAACCCCTTCATTCCCGCCCACTCTTAGATCACCTCTAAAATCTGATATTTCGGCATTCGACACGTCTGAACTCGAAATTAGTTTCGAGGGCCTCGAGGACAATCCTACCGAAATCGAAAAAGAAGAGATGTGGCTGCCTAGTCAGCGAGCAACCGAACATGCTTGGCCACCCGAAGAAGTGGACGACAGTGTTTGGCAAAATTTAAATTTGGGATCAGAATTAACAACTTCAGAAAAAGATCAGTTGATTGCAGATTTAAAATCCGAACCAGATGTTTTTCCAACTAAAAATAAACGACTGGGTCACTGTCTAATTGGCGAACACTCGATCAATGTGGGTACCAATTTGCCCATCAAACAGAAAGATCGTCGGTTTAATCGTTGGGCTCAACAGGAAATTTCATCTCAAGTCGAAGGAATGAAAAAAATGGATGTCATTCGGGAATGTGCCGCTAATGAGGTCGATTACGCGTCCAATTGTGTTGTAGTTTTCAAAAAAGATCGAACGGCTAGAATTGCAATCGACTACAGAGATTTGAATTCCATTACGCGGAAAGACAGATACAATTTAACCCATCCCCAAACTTTGTTTGATTGCCTCAATGGAAGTTCCATTTACACTTCACTGGACTTGTCCTCGCGTTATTGGAATGTGGATGTAAAAAAAGAAGATCAACAGAAAACAGCTTTTATTATTCCGGGGGGAGGGATGTACTGTTTCAAACGCATGCCCTTTGGTTTTTGTAATGCCGTGGCCACTTTCACCAGAATCATCGATTCCATTTTCAAAGACGTGAAACTGCATTTCATTTTGCCATATTTAGACGATTTTGTGATATTCTCAGCGAATTTTGAATCTCACCTAATTCATTTAAAAGAAGTCCTAAGGCGATTGCGCCAAAGTGGATTAAAACTGAATAATTTGAAATGTTTTTTTGGTTTCAAAAAATTTGATTTTTTGGGTCATCAAATTTCTGGACTTGGGGTTGAGCCAAATGCGGCTAAAATTCGAGCGGTTTTGAATTTTCCTGTGCCAACAAAGCTCAAAAGAATACAGGCTTTTTTGGGTCTTGCAAATTATTATCATCGATTCATACCTAACATGGCTGACATTGCCGAGCCTTTATTGGCGTTGACGGAAAAGAACGTTCGATTTAATTGGGGCCTTGAAAAGCAGGCCGCCTTTTGATTTGATGAAGTCTCATTTTCAAACATCCCCAATCATTCGTCATTTTGACCCTGAATTACCAACTGAAATTCACACGGATGCGTCTGGAATTAGTTTAAGAGCTGTTCTTATTCAACGAGAAACCAGTGGTGAAGAACGAACAGTTGCTTTTGCGTCCAAAAAATTAAACAAATCCCAGCGTCGTTTTAGTGCTACCGAACTTGAACTTTTGGCTGTAGTTTTCGGAATAGAAAAATTCCAACAGTATTTATCTGGGAATATTCCATTTAAAATTGTTACGGATCATTCCGCAATTGTTCCATTACTTAAGGCAGAAAATCCAGTGGGTCGCTTAGCAAAATGGGTTTACCGAATAGCACCTTTTGTTTTTCGAGTCGTTTATCGACGGGGGAAAGAAAACGTGCTGGCAGACGCATTAAGTCGTTTTCCTGTGGATGATACCGAAGAACCGTCTCCCTCGCTGTTTACGGTTCCCTTGCTTTTTATGCCTTTAATGGACATTCGACAATTACAACGTTCCGATCCGTTTTGTGGCCCTATTATTTCTCTGTTAGAGAAAGAAGATGGTGGCCAAAAACGTCATGAAAAGGCAGTTTTCTATGTGTTGAAAAAGAATATTTTGTACCGCAAAGTCTTCCGTGATAACTGTCCGTTTCTTTTGCTTGTCATACCGAAGTCTCTTCGGGGTCTGTTCTGCGTGAAGCACACGATGCTTTGACCTCTGGCCATTTAGGCGTTGCCCGCACGTACGAGCGTATCCGGGAGCGGTATTGGTTTCCTGGCGTTGTTGAACACGTGACCCGTTTTGTTGCGTCTTGCGAGTCTTGTCAACATAAGAACAATCCCCCACAAAAGAAACCCGGTTATCTTCAACCTTTGCCCGTGGTTGGTCCTTTTGTTCGGGTACAGATGGATTACTCTGGTCCATATCCAATCACTTGTCGCCGAAATACCGTAATCTTAGCAGCATCTTGCCCATTCACGAAGTACGTGTTTTTACCTGCTTTCCCGGCGGTAACTGCCAGTAACGCTGCAAAATTTCTGGTCGAAAACATTATTCTCAAACACGGCATGGTGCGTGAAATTCTGTCTGACCGTGGCCTACATTTTCGAGGTTCAGCCATGCAACAAATTTTGAAATTGATGAATATCAAACACCTTTTAACGACCGCCTATCATCCGCAAACTGATGGTGTCTGTGAGAGAGTGAACAAAACAGTAGGTACTATTTTATCGCATTTTGTGACTGAAAATCAGAAAAATTGGGATTTGATTATACTTTTTGCCGAGTTTGCCATTAATACTATGATTCAAAAAACAATTGGTTATACACCGATTGAATTGGTACATGGTCGTCGAGCAGTAACTCCCTTTGATCTGGCTCTTGATTTTGATGGGTGGACCGAAATAACCAACCCTACCGAATACGCTTCTCTTATAAACGATTGGCTGGGAATGGCCCGACAGGTGGCGCTCTCTAAGGTGAATAAAACGCATGATAAGGAAGCACCTAGGTTCAACCAAAATCGCCGACAGGTCGCATACGAACCCGGTCAGTTGGTACTAGAATGGAAAACAGTTGGGGCGGCCGGTTTAGCGACAAAAGTTCTCCGTCGTTGGAAGGGCCCATTTCTTGTGGTTGAACAAACCAGTCCCGTCAATGTGAAAATTTGTTCATTAAAAGGCCGAAAAAAATTGCGAATTGTTCATGTTGAACGTTTGAAATTATATTACGTTCGCGAAACAGACGAAGATGATAACCAATTTTGGCAGCAAGCTGCCGAGGTGGGAGTTAACGACGCCGAAGAGAGCGTGAGTGATCTATTTACAGATGAAATCTCACCTACCGATGTTGTAAACTCTGAGGCTATCGGCACTTCCGGTTCTGGTTCTTCTCTTGTTTCTGGTTTTGTTGGCTCTCAACCTATGGCCATATCGCCATCTGTCTCCCCCTACGTCTCTGGTGGCGAGGACTCTATTCCAATGACCTTTTGGCAACATAGTGATTTGACTACCGAAATTGCTAATCGACCGCGCCGTTACCGAAAGCAACCGGAAAGATACGGATTTCAAGTCCCGTCTAATTACGTGGCGCCTTGTCTTTTTCTGCAGACCTAAAGCCGCTGTAAGTCGCCCAGCAGAATGCAATCAATTACTCCACTTCTGGCTATTTTGTCTGCTATCACGCTGTTAACAATGTCGGCCGTCCTACCGAAGTCATCTGCGTTCTCTTTGACGGCCTGTGACTGCTCTCGTTCTACTGTCGTCGGCACTATTAACCTGACCCGCTTTACTTAGTGCTCCATACCTGCCCGTCGTGTTGATCAAGTTTCTGTCGTCGCGTGTTCCGTCCTGCAACACCGTCTGCCGGTTCACAAATTTGAAGGATACGCTTGCAAGCAATGGATCGTCGGCGCCAGCGTGACACGATACCTTCTTCCTCTTGATGACCATCAAACTTACCAAGACGCTGTTGCAGTAGCTCCGGTCGACTGCTGGCGAATGGTCACACTTCCATGTGTGGAAAAAATCACCTTGTCAAAAGCGGCATCGGCTTAAACTTCTGTGGCAAGCCGCATGTTACACCACCGTGGTAGGGTACAACAATCGATGAGGTGACCTGCTGCTTCTACGAGCTTGTCACTTTTGAGGTACTACAAAACTCTTCCGCTGTTTTGGCTTTTGGACGCGAAGTGGCCCCTAACAGAGCAGCAGCTCACTCGGTTCAAGACACACTCACTTTGGTGTGGAACCCACAAAAAAATGTCGTAACAACGCCTTGTGAATACGTTACTGTCTACAGCGGCTCTGCCCATCGGCTGTCTCACGGGTCTAAAGATACCGAAGTCAACAATACCGAAGTTTGGCTCAATGATAAAACGTCACAAACTGACTACAAGTTGGGAAAAGCGATTATTCTCTGCAATTCTATTAGAGCTTTCGCTGTTGATGGTCAACCGGACGTTTTCATCACATACAGCAAGGTCAATTGGGATTTGGATGACGCTACGCCTAAATCACTCGTAGAAGTGTCCGGGTGGTACAAACCAGTAGTTATCCAAAAAACTACGCCACCGCCAATTACGAACCGATTTCCTCCACGTGACCATGTTTGGGCTGGATTCATCAGTGCACATTTTGGCTATTACGAAAATAAAAATTCCCAATATTTTGATCTGATTCACGACAATTTGGCCTATCTCCACTGTGTAGCTGACATGGCCCAAACCGAACGAATAATTGCTCTCTCTCACCACAGTCAAATCCTGGCTGCTAGTGAACTTGGCCTACCGGAGTGCTACGCAGTACGTGCCGCCTCCTTCTCTGGTCTAGTGAAGAAATGTCTGCTGGTTAATGTTACTTTTGGTGTTAAAACTGAACGTTGTGGTCAACAACCTGACTGGCGCAATCGCACTATCGAATTGGACGGCAAAACATTACGTAATCATTCACCCTGTTTCTGGAAGATTCAATTGCCAACTTTAACGGAAATTGGTACGAGTATCGCAATTTCGTTCGGCAACTCATCGCGCCAACAAATCATTTGGAAACGGTACAATTATTTTTTCAATTTGATACCGAAGTGGATCGTGCTGAAAATTATTTGAGTGGAATCGCTGATTACGATCATCGCGAATTATATTCCATGTTGGTAGAGCTAAGCGGTATACTAGAGGCAAATCAGGTAACTACGGTTCACGAGTTCATTGAAACAACAAAAACTGACGTTCCTGCCCCTCCTACCCTGGCCCTGTTTGAGTACGTCAAATACGCTGCAATTGGTTCGATCTCTTTTGTTATACTGGTCGGCCTGATTTACTGTTGCTGCACTTGGACTCGTTGCTGTCGCTCCAAACCAGTTTTGCCGCGTTTTCTCACGTCTCGCCGCTCTCGTGGTAGTTATCAATCTGCTGCCCAGTCTATTAATGTGCCTACCGAAGTTATTCCTTTCACTTCCTTTACTTAACCTGCTGCTATGGTTTTCAACGTCACCGGTGGCAGTAACAACTCCTCAGTGCCGGTTCACTCTCACTTATCGGATGAATCATCGGACAGGGTCATCACCAATCACGTCAATCCCCTACGCCGGCCATCTGGATTTCGTCCTATTTTACCCCCACGCCCCGTCTCGACACTAGCAATTACTCCTTTGGACACCCGCCAACCCCTGTCTCGTCAACCACATTCTAGTGTTGTGGAATAAGTACCGTCCTGTGTATCTTGCCAATTTCGGTGATGGGTTTCTATTATTGTATATCTATCCTTTAGTGTCTGGCTTCTCTCTTATAATTAACCGCTTGGGTGTATTGTATTCAGTTGTCAATTAGACAACATTTTAAACAGGCAATCTGGTCCAAATAAAATATTTCAAATAAAAATAAAATTAACTGTGAAACTGGGCAGGACCAGATTTGGGAGCACACAAAAAGAAAGGAATTGAATTTGCCTGTCAGAAAAACAATTTGATGCCCATTGTGTTACCCAAACCGGATTAAAAGAAAAAGAAACAAAAATCCGGGAAAAGATCGCATGTGCGACTCTCTGTTTGTGTTTTGTCTTTTCTCTGTTGTCTTGTTAAGAGTGTCTTGTTGACCTTTTCGTCACTTACGGATTCTTCTAAACTGGCCTTGGGAATCTTTTTCATTTCACGTAATGTCTCCTTGATTGTCTTTACTCCCTATATAAACGTTATGTGTCGCGTTGATGTGTCATTTAGTTTCATTTTATTCTGTTTCATTCCATCATAGCCCACTGTTTGACGCCGCTCGATTCGGACAGTGATGACTCTCTACCGAAGTTGATTATAGCCAACTCTCCCTCTCCGTCTCTTCACCCAGACCTCACCGAAGTTACCATCTCGCGCCCTCCGAATCATCTTTCATCGGGTCCCGAGACTTTTATCGTAAATGATAATAGCATGCTTGTTCAACCCGCCATGCTGGTTCCCGTTCCGCTTGCTACCGTTCATCAACGCTCTCCGTCCCCTGAAATTCCACCTCCGTACGGTCCCATCAACATGCCTAATGATTTTGGTGACGACAACAACCGTGCATTCAATGTACGCCTCTGGGTCCGCTCCAACCTGCGCTTTCGACTTGAAGGAGATCCAATGAACACCATCGACGAAATTGCGTCACGTGCATCCACCTTTCTGGACGAAGCCGACACACCTGGTTATCGCCGTAGCTTGGGTATTGCCATATCTGCTGTATTCGGTAAGACTACTGGACCTGAATGCGGTTATCGTTTTCATGAGTATCACCGTGGCCAGCCTCTAAATCCCGCCTCCGCTCGCCACCTTCGCGACGTCATCCTTCAGTATCAACCAGTTTTCGGACCTAATCCTCGCCCTTGGTAGCTTTGAATATACTTAATGTGTTTCTTAAGAAGGAGGGAATGTCGCGACTAGCTATATGATTAACTATCATCATTAGTGGTCCATTATGTCTTAATCGTCGTCTTCCATTAGCTACTTTCTTTGTTTTTCCATTAACCTTTGGCGATCTTGTTTCTATCTTGTCTCTTGTCTTCTGTACTATACAATCTGTTGATGTAGTGTATGTTAGGCAGTACAACCAGTAATAACATCTTTTCCGATTGTGCTCGCTACATTTGGAGGTCGTACCGAGAGTCTTACTCTTTTTCGCTCTCGGGCATCCCCATCAGGTCCAACCTCAATCCGCCACTGTTCACATACTCCCTGACCGTGGGTAAAAATAAAAGAGAAGTATTGGGGGTTATGACATTGAGACCCTGTTGTCAGTGTTGAGAGGGATCTGCGCGTGCATCGTTTCCGGCGGACGGTGACCAGTTGTCATCGTGTATACAATAAATGTGCACTACTAGTACCAAATGTCCCTTTGTACGAAATGTCAGGATTCGAACTGTCTTGGCGTGATTTGTCAACTGATACGAAATGTCTATGATAACGATATGTCTGGATACGGACTGAGGTACGAATGGGGTACGAACTGTACAAATTGAGAATGGTAAGAATTCAGTGGAGAGATACGAAGTAACAAGGAGTCGGGATGGGATTACACACCCCAATACCTCTGATTTTTTTTCACAAATAGTGCACTAAATATGTAGATTTTAGAAAAATATTTCATTTGCGATTGAGCCCTGGACTTGGCAAAAAAAATTCCAAAGTTCCTGGAATACATATCCGCTTTACCGTGAACTTTACCCGTTGATTGGCTGATTCATTCACATGTATAACGTCTTTTTATTTTTTTATCCCCCTTAACGACGTTCCAGAAACACAATATTTTTACGCCAACGAAAAACATCGAAACTTGATTTTAGAGGAAAAAGAACGAAAACAACGCACACGGTTGTGGAGATAATTAA